>JAMBLF010000523.1:0-236153 GCA_030578115.1 Leucoptera coffeella
CCGCCCAAGAATGACGGTAGTCTCGGACACATAAGCGGCAAATCACCATCCATCGCAGACGTGTCATGTTGTTCAAAGAGTTTCTAAGAGCAAGTAACTGTTTACTCATATTTACATCAAGGGGCTTATGAGATATTAGTTTTTTAGACTTATAGATGGCAGTAGTAAGTGTTCAGAAAAGGGTATCAGATAATGGTTAGTCCTATTATTTAGGTTGCATCACTTATAGTAAATGATATTAAGTTATAGTATGATTTGTATGCCACTAGGTTCTTGCAGATTGATTATCTATCCTCTGACAGAATTTTAAACAGTATTTATTGTTCATACATTGATCATATAAAGTCAGAACTATCTATATGTTCTACATACATACACATCACGGCTGATTCCGTGTAGAGGGGTAGGCAGAGATCACGGATCCCCATTTGTCTATATGTTCTATGAAACTAATATACAATAAGCTCCACAAACGTAAGTTAATAATTGTATTGTTTGTAAATAGGTATGTTGATGTGAATATTAAAGGTAGCTAGGTGGTTACTGTAAGTTTAGTCAAGAAACGAAATTACTTGTAGAAGTGGTTGGATTTTTTATATTAGCTAAGTATAAAAGTGATGATTTGGAATATAATATACTGAACCATGTGTGTTTGCTAATGCTAAACGACAGTAATTAATAACGCTTTTAATAATAATTAATGAATACAATATTTTTCTGAACAACCAATCACATTAGTAAATAATTGTTGAGTTATATGTTTACTAACATATTGTTTAATCCATTTTCTCATCCATTCTTGGCTTTATTGCTGTTATGTGAGCTAATTTTGTTTATTATATTTAATAACTAACTATGCTTTTGTGAATTTGTTTTATAGTGATAGAAAAGAATAACTTAAACAACTCAAGTCCAGAAACAAGTTGATATTATTATCAAACACCATATTTTTCTAAAAGTTAAAATCTCAATGCATAACGATCTTACATGTAATGCATGATGCTATTAGATCTGCTGTATACAAGTTTAGACTGATGAAAAAGAAGTTGTAATTAAATAATCATAGTGCCACAATCTTTTCTGACCCACTGACAACGTCGCTGCTGTCGCATTTATTGTTCTTAAGTTAAAATATTACTATTGAAAATTAGTAGTTCCAAATTTGGTTACTGGGTCACTAAAGATTGTTGCACTGTACTTGAGTAAAATTTTAATGATTATTGTATTTTTCAAATGTGCAATTGTAACTTTAATATAAAGTGTGCATAAATTAGAATGTCAATAACTTTACTGAAAGGGCCTTACCTCTAAACATTGTTTATCTTTGAGAATAGCGTAAGGATTTTGGTTACTAGTCCATCTTATTTACAATCACCCCTTATCCCTTAATCGCCTTATGCACCACGTAAAGCACGCTAGAAAAGGAAGCAGCTGATATATTTTAATTTATGTTGTTTATCTTTGTCACACTCAGGGCCCTTACTCCACTAATTAACTTTGACAGCCACTCAACTACATCGCTATAGCGATAATTCTGCGTCTCGGCCGTAAAAGTGGGACTCTGCTAATATTTTGACAGCCACAATAGCGCCATAATAGCGAGTCAATGGCACTTCAGTGACCACTCAAAGTACAGAAATTATTGTCTATGGATTACAACAATTTAAAAAACTGTTTGCACTGATAATGCAGCAATGTCAATTCATGCATAATGCTTTAGCAGTTAAAAGTTTTAAGTTTAGAACGTAAACGTAACTAAAAACGTAACTGAAAAAATATTTTATGTTTTTAATTGAAACTAAAACTACTAACTGAGTGTGTGAGTGTACATTAGATATTGACCATGGACAAAGAAAGCTGTCAAAACAATAGTAGAGTACCAAATGAAGGCTATTGAACTAATATTGTGGCACGTCAGACGCAGAAGTATTTCGATAGCGCTTCAGTGGCCAAAATTTGTTAGTGGAGTGCGAAAAGTGTCAAATTACGGCCATTGAAGTGCCACAATGTCGACACTGAAGTAATATTGTGGCCAATATGAATTAGTGGAGTAAGGGCCCAGGTTATAGTCAAAATAAAGGATATTAAAATGTATGCTATTAATTAGATTAATACATCGTTTATTAGGAAGGCCCATAGTATAGAACTTTATAATAATTATAGAGCATATCAATGTGAAATTACCGAATTCATTTAAACGTTGCATGTATAAATGTGTAGAGTACCCGCCACATACGGTGGCAGTTGGAGGCGTCGCCACAGTCGCGTAATCCAGTGTTGCCAGTAAACACGCCAAAACTAGCACTCACTGTGCCATACGGCTCGATACATTATATTGAGGTTTCATTTGTAACGATCTTTGGTTGCAGAGCTATAAACTCAAATAAAACAAATTAATATATCTAAGTCAAAATATGTTTATTTAAAATAGGCCCTATCACAAGCTCTCTTTGAATGTTATCTTATGATCTAAGTATAACAACAATAAAGATTATTATTTTTATAATTAGTTTTAATTATAAACAGCGATAGTGATGACTATGAAATGTTAGGTGTTAAACGTATCCATATGGATCATAATTATTGTTAAGGAAAAACTTTATGTTTGTTAATTATAAAAATAATAATCTTTATTGTTGTTATACTTAGATCATAAGATAACATTCAAAGAGAGCTTGTGATAGGGCCTATTTTAAATAAACATATTTTGACTTAGATATATTAATTTGTTTTATTTGAGTTTATAGCTCTGCAACCAAAGACCGTTACAAATGAAACCTATAATGTATCGAGCCGTATGGCACAGTGATTGCTAGTTTTGGCGTGTTTACTGGCAACAGTGAATTATGCAACTGCGGCGACGCCTTCATCTGCCATAATATATTCAAAATTATAAATATCACAAGCTCTCTTTGAAAGTTATCTTATGATCTAAGTATAAATTAAAAAAACTATTTCAAACATGGCACTGAGCATTGTCCTTTACATATTTTTTACCGAGGTTAGATTAGCGGAGACCCTAGCTTGGAGAAGAACTAACAAGAAACTCCGGAAATCAATTTATTATAATCACCCTTAACAAACATAAAAATTACAAAGAGTGGGCAAAAAAACACAACGCTGGTAATACTAAATTTACCTTTCATACAAAATAACACGCAATTGCGGAAACGTCAAATTTAGTTCCAAGTTTGGCTACTGCCACCGTATGTGGCGGGTACTCTAGATATTGTTAGTATAAGTGCTAATTTTTTTCAAATTTGGCGGGACTGCTCAACAATATTCGATATTGTCATGTCTAAGAATCGAATATGTTTGAATCGATACATCGCAATAATTTAATTGCATTTTAGTTACCGATAATTATTAAAATAATAGTTTTTAGGTTTAGCAATTTCTATTTTGCTTAGTTAATATTTAAACTATTTTTTGGTTGTATTTTTAGGTTATATCCCTTTATAGCTGTTGCCGAAAATGTGATGTTGCGATATTCATGAAATTATTGCTAGTTTATCTGACTTGGTATTGTTACCAGGTAATATTATTGAGTATGTTAATTTGCCAACACAATTTAAATTTCTTACGAATGCGCCTTTTTGGATTTCTTCAATTTTTTTAGTAGTCAGATAAGTTGTAACAATATTTTGTCGCCTAATGCTTTTAATAATATATAGCTTTAATTTTCTAGTATTATTTTCGAATGTTATATTTTTAATAATTAAGCCTGAATTGCCTTAAGTTATGTTTGATCGTACTATATTACTGTTTAAGTATATTTGCAATCTCTTAGTTGGTAATTACCGTGCTAGTTCATTATGTGATCACAGACTAAATTTAAATTCTATTAAATAAATAATAAACCAGAATAAGTAGAGAATATACATTTTGTATCTGATGATTAAAAAAAATCTTTCATACTTAAATTTCACGATTATCACTCTATTGCCCAAGTTTAACCATACAGCCGATGCCTATATGATAGGTGGTGAATTTGTTGACAGATATCGATACAGATTTGTCATTTACTTACAATGTATATAATATGTTAGTCTGTGGTTTCTTTAGTCGTTCTGACATTGTTTTGTCTGTTGATCTGTGAACTAATATATAATAAGTGTTCAATGTTTGGCGTTGTAGCGAAGAGTACGAATTTATGCTAATAAATCATTAATGATATAATAACTCACCAAAGAAACAGATTATTTAAATACTCGCAGTGAAAATAATGTTAATAAAAACATCACTTGTAATCAAACTTGTTTTTTATTTATTAACCCAATATAACACAAACTCATGTTGCAACAATCACATGTCACACCTGATTCCCAACTAAGCAGTAGACAGAGATTATGGTCTCTTAGTTTTTCGTAGCGGACATAGCAATATCGCTTCTTTAATACGCACCTTTGCACACACTTGCGACAGGTATAGTGGGGCGGAAAAGTACGTTCAAGGTAACCTTGTCTAAATAACTATAATTATACTATATAATATTCTGAATATACCCAAGTGCGTTTCCCCGACAGTGTCGTTAAAACCTTAGTATCATCATCTCATCAGCCATCTAGTGCCGTAATGGAATATTGGTGACAGATTGCTATTATAATTTGGTCATTCCAATAGCTTTATAAATTATATTTACTTCTAGTTCCTTAGTCGCTTCCTACAACATGCTGGGACGATTGTATTTAGTTATCGTTTTATTAACGACCTAGATGAGCACAAGAAAATATTCACATAGAGTGACACTGAATCTTACATACGTATTGCCCGTTTCCCTATAAAAGGATAGCCAGATTTTAGTTGAGCCTAGCTGTCTAGATGAATTATGATCGAGATCACATACTCAAACAAAACAGCAGCCTAGCGTAAAATTTGATTATATATACTTTAACTTAAATAACCATCTTCTAATTAAACAGTAAACTTTTGAAATAAAAAAATGTACGAGAACATCACTAAAATCGATAAAGTTTTCTATTGTCAAGTCAAGAAATATCGATCGATGCGCTTCACTATTTTTTTGATAATGGCTGCCGTGTAATGTTTCTGTGCTGAATATTTAGCGGAAGTGTGTTTTGTGTGTGAAATATAGATAACGGTAAGCAAGAATAAATTAAAACCACTGTAATAATATTCGCCTCACATTCTCGCACAGTTATAACTTTGATTAAGGTTTTGTAAAGCAATATCCAATCTGTTTAAGTTGTGCAGCCGGTGATCAAAACAAACTAATTTTAGTAAGATTTACTTATCTATTTTCTTCTATTATTCTCATCTCAGTAGCTTAAAATATTTTTGAATTATAAATTTCATTAATTTTATATAATAAACATAATATTTGGTGTAAATTCTATATAAACATACCTTATAATTTACTGCTTTGCCTACCTTCAAAGAAAAATAATGAATATTCATAATTTAATTGAATCATAATGGATTCTATTGATCTTTTCATGACCAATTTATTATAAAGTAAATTGGACGCAATGTACTATTAATTGCGACACATCCCATACTTCTATACTATTTATAAATAAACATTGAATACACAAATCAAGTTTCATGTAGGAAATATTAGTCATCATTGTTGTGTTATCTCTGAGGTCATATTACTAAATGCTACTTATACCATGTTATATGCTAGTAGTTGTGTCATACTTTACATTGGATGGTTTTTATATTAATATTTTTTTGTTGAGTTTCTTTGTTATAGACTTAATCAGGTTCTGTATTGTCTAAACTAAATTTTTTGCTGTTTTGTAATTGTTTCTAACAGTTGCATAGTGTTATTTTAATATTATTATATCCTATTTTAATATACACTCAACTAAATTTTACTTGTATAGATTGATTACTGGCTGCCTTAGTTGGAATATTATTTTATATATATTATATTTATATACATAAAAATTGTACCTATTTAAAATGATAAGGTTCATCCATAATAAACCTGTTATAGAATAATAATAAATTCATACAAAATGCATCAGCACAGATCAGATTTAATAAACTATCAGCTGTTAATGGCAATAATAACATCAACTCTATTAATCTATTAAATCTTGTCTGAAAATGAATATTAGTTTTTTGATTCATACATTAATTGTTCATATATGTATTTTGTTGGTCATTCCAACCTCTGTACTCCTAAAGGATGGTAATGGTTGTGAAACATCTAATTTATTTTAAAAGATAGAGAAACATAATTTGAAACCTATATAGTACCTAGTCAACATATGACATCATAAATTAATCTAACTACTTTCCTATTGAATAAATATATTTTTCAAAAAATCACAGTGTAAATAAGTTATTTTCTTTCCAGTTCCCGGCCTCCAAGAGGTCCGACATTCCATTTAAAAGACTGATTTAAAAACGAAACAATGGCGTGGCGTTTCAAAGCTTCAAAATACAAAAATGCAGCCCCAATCGTACCGAAACCTGAAGCTTGTATCCGGGACATCTGCGTCGGCTCATACCAGACGTACGGCAACAATATTTGTGCGTCAGCTGCGTTTATGGCGTTCAATTGGGAGCATGTAGGGCAGAGTATGGCGGTGTTGCCGTTGGACGATTGCGGAAGGAAGAGCAAGACGATGCCGTTGTTGCATGCTCATTCGGATACGATTACTGATATGGAGTTCTCTCCGTTTCATGATGGGTTGCTGTTGACTGGGTCGCAGGATTCTTTGGTAAGTGGCGTCATCTATACGTATACTGTACAGTCACTATATTATTAAACGCACTTATTGGGTCCAGCTTGTAGCATAATATTGAGTAATTCTGCTAAGAAGAATAGGCATGTTTAAGTGATGGATAAGGCAATTTGATTGGGGAAAAATGCACTTTTATCAAATAGACTACCTAATTTTATGAGTGTTACATGGCTATTTACAGATATTTACTATCCCCTATAGAAATGGTTTTTATAGTATCTCTAGGTCTATTAATATGAGCTGTACCAAGTCACTCTCAAAACTCATACTAAGTCTTTAATGTTCCTCTTTACAGGTAAAACTTTGGCACATTCCTCCAGAAGGTCTCAAGCAGTCCCTTTCCACTCCGGAATGCACATTGTCCCAGAAACAAAGGCGAGTAGAGAACGTAGGTTTCCACCCTGTAGCCGATGGACTGATACACGTGGCTGCTGGCCATGATCTGGCTTTGTGGGACCTGACTACGCAGAAGGAGGCTTTTGGTATGTACTGACATATAGTTATATGTTTTAAGAGGCAAATTAACGAAATATATAAAAATAAATGAATACAATAAATATGGCGCACATATTGTCACTTATAAAGCTCATTTGACCTATCTATAAGGGATAATGTAGGAAAATCTTAGAAATAATAAGTTACATTGATTGTTTTTCAAAGAATTACTGTGCATACTGATTTAATCTTTCATATCTTTGATAAAATCTTTACACTGCAATTGATAATATCTCTAAGAATTGAAACAGTTATTTATGATGTAATAGTGATATTATTCATGTATGTATTTACAATATTACATGTTTGCACATCGCCTTTCACAAGATACGTAAATAAATAGACATGTGACACTGATTCTACTTTCAAGCATACTGTTAAGCCCCGCCCTTATTAACAGCTATATGATGACGTCACCGACGCCATTTATCCTCCAATCCTCGCCACTTCGGTCCACGGCTTATGCCGGCTCCTTATTCTATATGGTTCTTGGGCCCAAACCATTATATTACCTTATAGTTTTAAGAGATTCGCGATTTATACTCATGATTAATAACTAACGGGACTTATCGCGTATGTTTTTATATAATAAAGTTACCTTGATTAACCCGACGTTTCGGCTACGTTGCAGCAGCCATGGTCACGGGCAGACTCAGACGAAAAGTCCTGTTAGTTATTAATAATATTACCTTTTCCGTTATAGTAAACCGTGACCACACTGAAGTAATTCAATCATCATCATGGAAGAAGGATGGTAAGCTCATAGCGACTTCCTGCAAGGACAAGAAGGTGCGCATCATAGACCCCAGGGTCGAAGGTTCGGTGCTGGGCACGGCCAATAGTCATCAGAACATCAAGGATAGTAGGATTGTTTGGCTCGGGGACCAGGATCGCATTTTGACTACAGGTAAGTGTGATGTAGCAGGTGTGTTTTTTTGGGGTGGGATAAAGAGTACTAAATATAATTGTATATAATGTATTAGTATAATGTTTGTGTTTATCTCCACTTGAGCTAAGCAGCTAGTTAAAAATAAAAGGGTATATTTTCACAATGAATACCATGGTAAACATATCACGTCTAAGGTGAGGGAAATAGTGCGAAATTTTCTGGATTACAAGATTGCATAGAGCACCACTTATGTTGTTGAGTGTTGGCTATCTGTCGAACCAAGAGTAAGATTTGAAATGGTACTGCTAATCTTTGATTGAACCACAAAGCGATTATTTGGACAAGTGACCATATAGATTGTACATGTGCTGTGGGGGAAACCAGCCTGTCTCTCGAAATAGTCAGTATCAGTATATGGCAACAGGGTTTACCACATTGTCACGTTAAATACTGATTACCAAAATATGGGTTTTAAGAAGCTAAAGACCATTACTAGGTTCAGTTGATGTTGTACACTCAACTTTTGACTAACAACCACATGTTTACCTTATATTTATACTGCTGATTACCAGGTAAAAAGTGGTTTTCAAGTGGTTACAGATCATTACAATATTCAGTTAATGATGTACATTCAACTTTTGACTAACCCACACGTGTTTACCCTATATCTTTATATTTATACCTACACCTTTACTTCCAGGTTTCGACGCAGCTAGACTACGTCAAATAATCCTTCGGGACGTCCGCAACCTGTCCCAAGCCCAAAAGACCATAGAGTTGGACTGTTCCACCGGAATCCTGATGCCCCTGTTCGACCTGACACCAATATGCTGTTCTTAGCCGGGAAAGGGGATACGACTATCCTGTATATGGAGCTGACGGATCGGGAGCCATATTTGATTGAGGGGTTGAGGCATTCTGGTAAGGATTTTTGCTATACATCACGCTCGATTCCCTGTAGAGGGGTAGGCAGAGATCATGGATTCCCGATGTCCCGATCCTGACAAAACACTTTCGCTTCATTGACACTCATATACCTCATCAGACTAGGTACTTCTAACGTCACCCTTTTTCAATATGTCGTCTATCTGACTGAAATGAAATGAAATGCTTTTTATTCAACATGAGGATTATAAAAATCACTTATTGAAGGTAAAAAAAACCACATGAAACTGTGATATGTCATATTAGGCCGGCCCTTTTGAACCGCCTCTCCACTTCACCCAAATATATTCCTTATATATCTAAGTTATATGTTGTATTTATTTGTTGAATGTACCTTTTCGTCTAACGTCACGCAGTGGTGGCCTATAACTATGGCAGTAATAACCTTTATACATTTAAATACGTATAATTCACGTCCTTTAATTCCTTTAAAGGTGACATTATCTCGGAGATTTATCTCCTAGATCACTTTTTAGCATTAATAATGGGGTTGTGATATCATATTGAATATTGGTGACAGGTTTCTAGCCCATCGCCCAATAAATTCAATTCATACTAAAACTCCGAGCTTCTGGCCACTCCAAAAATAAAAAAGGACGTGAATATATATGTATAATTTTGCTAATTTTAAAACATACAATATTTGATTATTAGGCGAGCAGACGAAAGGCGCATGCTTGGTGCCGAAACGAGCGATGCGCGTAATGGAAGGGGAGGTGAACAGAGTTCTGCAGCTCACAGGCTCCTCCGTGGTGCCCATCATGTACCAGGTGCCCAGGAAGGTAGGCAGAATGTTACTGTACTTAAGTGTCATACGGACATAGTAGGCAGTTCTACTTTTCTGAGGTTTACATACATACATACATACACATCACGCCTGATTCCCTGTAGAGGAGTAGGCAGAGATCACGGATCCCCATTTGTCCCGATCCTGACTGACCACTTTTGCTTTATTGACATTCATACATCTTCTCATACACTCTCTATTACTCATACTTATATAGAATCATGAATCACAGTTATTGGTCGTGTTATGTTATAATATATAAATAAACATTAAAAATGGCTATAGTTTAAATGGACATTTAAACATACAAAATTCCACACCAAAAGTACCAAATTGTGAACCATGATAATACAGTCCCAACCCAAATCTAACCTTTTCTGTACATTTAGCTATACTTTTCGTATATATTTCAGTAAAATTTGCCTTAAAAAATTACTTCCTATATCCACCTAATGAAAAAACCCCAAAGTATATTCAATCCTTATTCCTATTTCAGAGTTACAGAGACTACCATGCAGACTTGTACCCAGACACAAGTGGGGGCGGTTACCTACTTGAGCGCACCCATGTGGTTGGCCAAACAAGACTACCCAGTGCCCAATATCTCTCTACACCCGGACGCTAATAGCTGTGGACAGGTTAGATATACTAGGTCTTATAATATAATTATTAATCTTATATGATTATTTATTTTAAGAATTAGTTTATGTTAATGACATATTTTTTTTAAAAAATGATTTTTTTTTACTTTCAACAAGTGATTTTGTGATCCTTATGTTGAATAAAAAGATTTTCATTTCATTTTTCTTAAATTAGTCTAGAATATTTTATTGTCTATATGAGACTGGGTCGTATCATGATAAAATTAAATAAAGATACATTTTTGTCACCCGACGTTAATACTAATCCCTAATCTAAGATCAAATAATACCAAGAGGAATGAGGAAATATATTTGAGGTACATTAGGAAGGAATAGATATGAAGGTTTATAAGAAATGAGATCTTGGTACTAAAGGCAATATTGTTACCCCCCAAAATTTATCTTAAGTCTCTTATGACATACTGCAATAAAATAATCTATTCTTAAAGATATTAATGATGATCCTAGTCTATGGTTTATAATTGAAATCACCAACAATAGTTTTGATATTCTCAGATATATTTCTATTTAGTGCATGCTTAGTTATTTACTACTTTGGTAAAGTAGTTAATGACAAAAGGATTGTAACGGATATAAGGGCATAAATGTCGTAGTTGTTTTTTTTTGCGTTTTACATATTGTTTTTGTTATAATAGTTATTATAAATGAAAATGATAGTTTTTTCGTGTTATACTTTTTTGCTTATATTTTATTTTGATAACAATAATCGTTATATAGTGTGGTCGTATCTTATGGTTTCAAAGCGGCTGTAGTTTAGGATCATGTGTTATTTGGTGTTAAGTGGTGGTGTATTTTTTTTGCATGTTTTTTGTGCTGTTTTTGTGTTGATGGTGTATTTTTTATTATTTTGAAGCTTTGTAGTGCACGATTGTTCAGTAAGTAGTGTTTTTTTTTTTGTTTTTTAATTTTTTTTTCGATGCGACTCTTTATTATTGTAGAAAAATTAATTAAAATATTAATTTACAGGTACACAGAGGTAATTTACAAGAATTAGTAAAAACTTTACAAGAAATGAAGCCACCTAAAGGCGAGAGAAAACTCACGGACAGAAAAATAGAACCCATGACTAAAGACGACCACAAACCAGTGATAATAAAAACGGAAGCAAAAGATGATCCGGACAGAATTGATTTTGTCAACGTGAAAGACATGATTAAGGGAATGGAGAAACAGAAAAAGGATATTTCGCCATCCAAGCCAGAGAAACCTTTCGATATGGCGAAAGAAACTAATGGTTTCAATCATGATAATAAGAATGAAGTACTCATCAAAGAAACGGAACAAAATCTAGAAGATATACCAAAATCGAACTTAGAAAAACGAAAATAACACTGAACAAATGAAACCCATAAATCAACATCAAAATGACCAAACCACAGATGCTAAAGAGAAAATCGAATCTCCTATAGACCAAAGTGACAGTGACGTTTCCAACTGTCAGTCACGTGTCAACGGCTGTCAGGTGCCGCCGAAACCGCTTCCTAGGTCGTCGATTTCGGAAACTGGTTCCATTGAAGAAGTAACTAATGATACTCCGAAACCCCAAGCCGAGATCTGTCATATCAGTGTCTGGATATAAGGTATACATACATATAAAGAAGTTATGCATAATTTATTGTACATTATGCCTTTTTTTTAAATAAAGCATTTTCTTTGATTTGGTAGAAGCCCAGATTTCAAATCATGCAAATCGTGGATGCGCGCCAATTTTATTTAAAATTTGTTGTTTTTTATGATATAAATATTTTTTAGTTTAAATTAGCAATTATAATCATCTTTTTATTTATTAATATGTTCTTTTGAAGCGACAAATTTTGGTTAGCTTAGTAACTTCTTGGTTATTAATTATTTCGTATTCTTATAATTCTTAAGTTTATCATAATTTATCCTCATTTCAGCCAATCAAGTATTCTTATTTATTTTATGATATTTAAAGTTTTGTTTTATTTAGTTCTACCACCACCTGTTACATTATGTAATGACTATCTTTATAGGATAACAGTCTTGTTAGTTACAAGTGACAACATACATGCATACGCTTCACGACTTGTGTATACACACTCTCTTTTTTATTGTGGCGGGGTAGTCAGAGGCTTGAGTGTCCATCTCCGAAATTTCGAAGGCATGTTAGGTATGGGTGACTCCAAATCCGCGTTTTTGATAGACAGCACCCAACGTGATAGGTAGTGAACCGTATCACCGTAGGCACTGGCTATTACAAGTGATAAAGTGTCTAATTAATGCTTACAATACGTTATGTACAATATGCTTATGATAAATTAAATAAGATTTATTTATTTATTCACAACAATATAACATACTTTACAGGCAAATCCCTAATAAGTTTACTAATCATAACATAAATTATTACTTTAAAAATTCCTAAGTACTATTACTTAAACTCAATCAATAAGCCTATACTAGTCCACTGTTGGACGTAAGCCTCCCCAAGCGTACGCCACAAAACACGATCATTCGTGGCCCTTATCCAGCCACTACCAGCGACCTTCTTGAGGTCATCGGTCATACTTAAACTAATAAAATAATATATTGATTATATATAATACTAGCGACCCGCTCCGGCTTCGCACGGGTATAAAATATATAGCCTACTCCACTATTTAATTGATGTTATTATGCATATAAACCTTCCTCTTGAATCACTCTATCTATTGAAAAAAACCGCATCAAAATCCGTTGCGTAGTTTCAAAGATTTAAGCATATAAAGGGACATAGGGACAGAGAAAGTGACTTTGTTTTATACTATGTAGTGATTAATGTCTTTTATATTTATGTTCACAGCCTCGTCTCGGACCCAAACCCTTCTCGGCATCTCAAAGTAACGACGAATTCTCCTTCGACAAAGTGTTTTCTGTGCCCCCAGTACCCGGCGTGCAGCGGCAGGATAGCGGTAAGATATATATACAGACAAAAAGAGTCCCCTGTAGAGGGGTAGGCAGAGATCATGTATCCACATGTAACCCGACTATATTTGCTTTATTGATACTCGTACACCTTATATATACGCGGTGGTGTAGGTACTTCTAACTTCAATACTACTATCCTTCTTCAATATGGCGACTATCTGATCGATATGTCCTATTATTATTAGGTCGGTTGCTACGTAACCGCCTTTACACTTTACTTACATCTATACCTTTGTTCAATCTAATATCAATTATCTGCAAAATAAAAATTCTTGCTGACTTAGCCGTAAAGTGTACGGCATGATAAGAAATGAATAATTAAAAGTATTTATAATTACAGTACTTCACTATCACATACAAAATATTTCATTTTAATACCATGTCACCATAATCATTAATCTACAAGGTAAACAAAAACATTACGTATCCAAGGTTCTGTCCACTCCATAAAGGATATACGGACATAAATATAATACATATTATGTGTGTATGTAATCCATATCCTTCTCCCAGGATCCTCTCCCTCATCACCGCCAGCGGAGTCGGTGGTGCAGCCTCCCAAAGATAAGCCCCAGGATAAGGAGACCAGCGAAGTGAAGGACAAGTCTCTGTCGCCCACCAGCGATTTGGAAGGGGCTAAGGGTAAAGTACACTATTAGTATACACTATTGTTATCACTAAAAAATACACTATTCTTATACCTCCGTGGCGCGATTGGTTAGACGCCTGAACGCTAATCGTTAGGTCCCGGGTTCGATTTCCGGTGGAGGCAGAGTTAAGAACTACGCTTTTCTTCTGCTTTGTCAGTCTGGTCGTTGATTATATATGCTATATATGTATTTATCTATATACAATAAGTATATATTTCTTAAATATACGTTGACTAGTACCTTTAACACAAGTCTTAAATGTACTTACCAAGGGGCTAGTTCAATTGGTGTAATAACATCCTACAATATTATTATAAATAAAAATTATGGTTGGGAATGTATCAATCGGATAAATTAATAAACAAATAAATATCAAGTTAATCAATCAATTTCGGGGTGGACGGAACCTCGGGGACATATTACATACTCAGTTTAACCCGGGGTTATGATGACATTGATATTTATAGTTTTAAGAGATTCGCGATTTTTACTCTTGATTAATAACTAACGGGACTTATCGCGTAAGTTTTTATTTAATACCATACCAACCATGGCTGCTGCAACGTAGCCGAAACGTCGGGTTTATAAAGGTAACTTTATTATATAAAAACTTACGCGTTAAGTCCCGTTAGTTATTAATCATTGATATTTATGACAAGTTGATAGCTCATGGCTCTCTGGATTAACTTCTAGTTCGTTTAGTCGCCAAGAAAGGCAGCCACTAAGCATTTTATTTACGTCTCCGGCTAGAAAAAAATCTATTATGTCTTCAGTTAGTTTGAATGTTACATATCTATTTCTGTTACATTAATTTTGTGAAAAAGATATACACCATATACATACAGTTTCCAAGATTTAGTTTATCTCGAAAGATATAGTAATTCGTGCCTATATCTATGCTCTTTAATTTCCAGAAGAGAATGGAAAGTCAGACACTAGTTTGGACGAGGAAGGCAACTCTTCAGATTCGGGCTACAGACCCAAAACACCCAGCACGGCAGACAGAAGGAAGATATTCGAGAATGTTGAGTGAGTATTGTAATCAGCCTATTGCTGTCTACTTCTGTTTGTAGGTCACTGTTAACGGTTAGACGTTTGAATTGAATATTGAGGATTATTTCCGGTGGGAGTGTCGATTAAATAGAGATTTTCTTCTGTTTTCTAGTCTTGTGGTTAAAGTTTATTATTAATAAGTACATATATTACTTAAAATACCTGACTCGGTACCTTTAATACGAGTTTTAAATGTACTTCTGAAGCGACTGCTTCAATTAGGTATATTTCAACTATTGTGTGCCAACACTGTGTGGCTGGAAGTGTCTATAGAATCACTCCGCAATCACGGAGAAGGGCACTTTAACCTCTGACCATGCTATTGTGCTTAATATTCACCATATCTGTTATCAGTGGTCCTCAGTCCATCGCAGACAGACGTAGAGCGTACGAGAAGAGGTCTGTTAGTGTTCTAGTCGAGTCGGAAGTACCCTCATCTCCTATACCTCTAAGGTAAGCTTTATACATAACTGAACATACAAATGCTAAAGTTATTTATTTAATATAAGAATCATTACCAAAGGATAATAGATGTGTTTAAATTTAAAAAAAATATTTTGCAATCAATATTGACATATAGTTACCGAGAATGCGCGTGTTTGCTCACTTAACTCTTTCTGTCACACTTTTTAATGTACGCTATTTAGTATAGTTTTTAATTAGTATATTAAGGGTTCAAATAGGAAGCCTAAGCAAAAAATATATGCATATACCTTAAGGCTTTTGAGGTATAGGGTGGTTACCATAGATAACCACCGTGACTTGAAGGGTGCAAAAATATTGAAAAATTGTCAATTTAAAAGATAAAGTGGATTGTAGGATTCAAACTTGTTGCAAGAAAAAACATACTCAGTTTTGAAAATGATTAATAAATCTGCTCTATTCTTCGAATCTCTGCATAAATGGATCTGTCAAAATGTTACACGGATTCTTTTATTCCTAAATTTTCACGTATTTGTCAGTATTGTAGGAAAACTATACAAAACATTTACACATTTATTACCTGAAGAGTGGCTGGTTAATCTGCGTTTCTTACAGGCGTCGCGATTCGTTGAAAGCCCGCAAGAGTCCTGAAAGAGATGACAAGAGGGCCTCAGTGCCCAATGTGGCTACTAAAAGGACATCTACCGTGTTTGGTAAGATATGTTTATTACTGTTAGTGTCCTGTACTAGAAAGGAACTAAGATATAATAATAACTAACTGCCGTTCTTTCGGCATGTCGTAATAGTTGTCTAAGGGACTATAGGTAAATAGAAATTATAATATTATATTATTAATTATACGGAAATGTAGTGGCAACATATCACCGAATACTAAAAGTGACCAATAAGATATAATATTTTTGTTATTCTGTGCAAGTATTGAAGCACTTTAAGGTAATAAAATAAATAAATTTATTATTATATTTATTAATTATTACAGGTCGCGTGTCAAAATTCCGCCACTTGAAGGGAACTTTGGCCCACAAGTCGACCTTTGTGGAGAATATCAAGAATATAAGCAGACAAGTATCCGGAGAGAGCAACGGGTTCTACGGTGAGTTATTATACCAGACTACTCTCAGTCATTTTTTTCAATAAAAAATTAATAATAAATTATTAAATTATAACTTAGCATGTAATTCACAGCCTTAAAAGGTTATTTGGATTCTTATTTAACTATAGGGTGGTTTAATGACTTTCGAGGTGTATAGAATCGTGGAGACATAATATGTCCTTGGCCACTTGCTAACCATTCCAATAATCCTTAGTTGCCTATGACATGCCGGGAAGAACTATAGCTGTTTGGCAATATATTAACGTTTCAGTATTGTAACATTTACAGCGTATTTAGTAATCGTTGAAAGAGTTTGCCTTTTTATAATTCGGAATAGACATCAATCAGCGTCTTAACACGACGAAATAGAACACCACTTTATCGTCTCTATTATCTGGTGCAAAATTGGTTCAATTTGGCCGTAGATAATTAGTCTGCGGTTACATACAAGGAAAGAATAATGTATTGAAGCGTATCGTTTCATATAAGTATTGTATTGCAGCGAACGCGTACCGATGTGCCGTGCCCATAACGGGTGGTGGCGGCCGCATCGCCATCATCGAGCTCCCGCCACAAGCCACTCCTGTGTCTAACTGCAAGAAGGTTAACAGCACAGGTAAATATACGTTTATAGGATTTAATTAAAATTCCTTTATTAATTAAATATACCTTAATTGAAGTAAATAATAGTTAGTAACGCTTCAGTTAGCGCTGCAGAGCATTGAAGGATGTATGGGATTGATAAATTAGATCATGATTTATCTGTATGGGTTAAATAATAATATCACTACATAAACGTACTTTAGACAGGATCTTAGAGACTTAATACCTCCTTGGTTACTTGAACATTAGTAAATTGGTTGCGATGATTTGCTAAGGAATATTGACGCTTGTATCGTTGCCTTAATCACCATCTTACGAAGAACACTCAAGAGCTAGTTAACAATCCAGATTCTTAGCTTTTTTCACACATAGTTCAGGATGAATAAAACTTTATGTTTAAAGAACGTAACGTGACGTAAAAACAGGCTGCTGGGTACATTAATATCCTATCACAAAGATAACCTCAAGTCCATTAGTCGTTTCTTACGACAAGCCGGAAAGACATCCATTTTTAAAATAAAGTAAGAAAACGTTTATACATTTAATTAAAGTCAGAGAGCCGCTATCACGATGGTACCGAAAAGAAATATATATAGATAAGATGTAAACAGAACAACAGGTGTAGAACAATAACCTCTTCACAACAGCATTACAATATCTACTTTATTTCTTTATAAGGTCACCACCCAGCGTTTCTTCACAAGGCCCCGATACACGACTGGGCGTGGGACCCCTTCGACCCTCGACGGCTGCTAGTGGCCTGCGATGATGGCAGCGTCTCCGAGTGGATCGTGCCGGAAGATGGTAGGTATATCATCTTGTGGAGTAGAGAAAAGCCTGAGAACGGTGTTGAAACATATAGAGGGATAAACGATAGTGATAATGAAGTTAAGGAATGTAGACTTGAAAATATAATAAATATTTTATTAACTATATGAGACCGGGTATATTTTAATTTTACGTACCCGGTCTCATATAGTAAATAAAATGAGTACTAATCGCGAGTGTTGGAAAAGAACTATAATAACCATTTTTCGTAGGAATATATGCATTTTGCCTTATATTACGCCTAAATTTCATTTGATAATTAGGAATATGGTAAGTCTGTTATTGTTTATAGATACCGAGTATTACCGTTACAGGTGATGTCTACATTTGTTTCCTCGTGATTGTACTTTTCTCTTACGATAAACTGGAGAGAAATTGGTTGCTTATATTGCATTAGTTCCAGAACAACAAGAAACAAAAGGAAAAGTAATATAATTTTATCGTTAGATGAACAGACTTAACATACGGTTAGGTGCTTCAGAACTATTGAGAGAAAAATCAAATTTAAAGCCATTTTAGTAGCAAACCTTACGTAAATAACCCTTCCGTGATCCTATAAGTTAAGTTCATCCTTACGGTCAGTGTAAACGTGATCATTTATGTATTTTCCTTCCATAGGTCTTCAAGAATCTTCCAACACACCGAAAAGGGAGTTCGCAGCACATACGGACAAAATCTACCTAATCAAGTTCCACCCGACCGCTTCGGATATAGTCACTACGGCGTCTCAAGATTTAACGGTTAAGATCTGGGACCTTAGTATGGACGAACCTAAGGCTGCTATTGTTCTCGAAGGTAATATAAAAAATGAGTTTTTCATTCACGAACATAATTTACAGTCGCTTACGGTGGGGAAAACAGTGTGAGGAAACCTGTTATTGCTCGGGATAAGAGTTACTAGCGAGTGCCTATATAAAAAATGGTTTACTACTTATCACGTTGGTTACTGTCTATCTAGTGAAACGCAGGCTTTGAGAGGCTGATACCTAACATGCCTTCAAAAATTTGGAGATAGTGCTTATAGACATATCGTAAAACGTATGTTTTTTTATATTTAAAACAGTGAAAGGAAATTAACCTATTCTTTGGGATAAAAATATATAATGTTTTTAACTACACCGAAGTAGTCCTTTAAGGTTGTGAAGCGTAATTGTAAGTACCTATGAATAGAAATATAATAAAGGGATAGGTAAGCGATTGGTTAACCGTCTGTGAAGACAATTATAATAACATAATAATAACAAAAAAATATAATAATTTGGAAATTGCATATCATCAATAAATATAGGCCAAATTTTACAAGACATATTAGTCTTTATTTTATTATTGTAATTATTACTAATACAAATATTTTTTGAATAGGTCACACCGACCAGATATTCGCATTAGACTGGTCACCCTGCGGTGAATATTTGGCCACAGTATGCAAAGATGGACTCATTAGGGTAAGTCATAAATTATTTTTTTGTATAGCTAGAAATAGGCGATGTGTGCATAA
Organism: Leucoptera coffeella; assembly: GCA_030578115.1. NCBI lineage: Eukaryota > Metazoa > Arthropoda > Insecta > Lepidoptera > Lyonetiidae > Leucoptera > Leucoptera coffeella. The sequence goes on from JAMBLF010000523.1 coordinate 19,595, forward strand.
ATGAATAATATAATAAATCATCCACTAGATTCCATTTACACCTAATCCCTAAAACAGTTTCAATTACAGTGAGTAAGATAACCATTTACCACCATATCCAACTACATTCTAGTGACTCTGACAACTATCTACCATAATATTATTTACATCTCAATTTATCAGAATACTTCATTGCGATATTCTACATACATACATTCACATCACGGATTACTGATTCCCTATAGAGGGGTAGGCTGAGATCACGGATCCCTATCTGTCCCAATCCTGGCAAAACATTTTCACTTCATTTACACTCGGCGGTTATAGGTACTTCTAACGTCACCCTTTTTCAATATGGCGACTATCTAACTGACATATGTCAGTCATATGTTTTATTTAAGATATTCTTTTAACAATATCTCCTACGTCACCAGGTATACAAGCCCCGTGATTCGACGCAGCCACTCCGCAGTGGCAGCGGTCCCCCGGGCGGCCGCGGCGCCAGGGTCGTGTGGGCGCTCAACGCCACGCACCTCGTGGTTACTGGGTTCGATAAGTGAGTATATACATGTAGATTCACGTCTTTTGATACTTTATAAGGTGGTCAGAACTTCGGAGACAGGATAATGTACATACATATAGATTTACGACTTATATTATTATTTAACTTAATTACTTAATAACTCGACGTAACTCAGTTGTTTGGGGCTTGACTCTGTATCAGTGTTAATAAAAATACATTTACGAAATGCGAATACTACGGTGAGGGAAAACATCGTGAGGAAACCTACCTGTTCGCCAAACAGGTAATAGTACTTGTAAATGGCGACACGGCTGACCACCTGTCACATTGAGTACTGACTTGCTCAACACGTGGGTTCGGAGGCCATAGTATTACTGCCTTCGCAATTGCGGTGATGGACATCTGATCTGACTATCCCGCAAGGGTTAATGATCGTGAATTTTATATATTCAAATGTCAAAGTCAGATGTTTTTATTCAACATAAGTACAAGTACAGTACATTCATTGAAAATCAAAACATTTGCCTGACACTGGTTGTCTCTTAGCATTTAAATTCTACCGTTGTATTGTTTGACGACCTCCGTGGCGCGATCGGTTAGACGCCTGAACGCTAATCGTGAGGTCCCGGGTTCGATTCCCGGTGGAGGCAGAGTTAAGAACTACGCTTTTCTTCTGCTTTCCAGTCTGGTCGTTGATTATATATGCTATATATGTATTTATCTATATATAATATGTATACATTTCTTAAATATACGTTGACTAGTACCCTTAACACAAGTCTTGAATGTACTTACCAAGGGGCCAGTTCAATTGGTGTAATAACGTCCTACAATATTATTATTATTATAATTATGCTTTCCTGTTGTAGAGTCTCAGAGCGACAGATCCTTCTATACAAGGCGAGTGACCTGTCATCGTCCGTGTGCACGGTTGGGTTAGACGTGTCCCCGGCGATCCTGCAGATTCACATCGACCACGACTCTGGGACACTCTTCTTGACTGGACGGGTGAGATATATGTTCACGAAGGGTAAACCTGTTAGGGGTGAATGAAGCTTGAAGATATGGAATGTAATACACAACCCAACAAAGCTTCTTTTTGAGCTTTGTTGGGTTGTAAGATATAAACATTTATTAACAATAATGTGTACAGGATTCGCATAATTAGATGGCAGACCGTATAAATTCTGTCACATGTACATCATTACACTTAATGCTGAAGAATATTGAAAAAAAATAATAAATATATAATATAATAAATATATAGGATAGTGAAAAATTACTGCTTAATAGCTAGTTTTAGCATTCTTATTACATGTTTGACTTGCACAGTTGTTTTCAAAGTTCTGTCCCCACCTAAAATTTGCATTGTACTAAAAAGTTTTTATATACCTTTGATGAATAACACAAATACATTCACGTCCTTTGATCCCTTTCGATTAGGATAGAACCTCGGAGATACAATAATATCTCCTAAATAACTGTTTATCATTTGGCATTATGATGTCATATGAAACATTTAAGACAGATTACTAGGCAACATTCAATATATTCCATTTACCCCTAGTCCCTTACTATTGTGAATTTGGTCGTAATGTATATATTTTACAAGAAAGTCCAAGAGTGGAGACCGCGTCTCAGTAAACGTAGTGTGGGGCGCCCCCGGGCAAGGTGGGAAGACGACCTGCGCAGGTTGGCCGGCATCGAATGGATGCGAACGGCCACTGACAGGGAAAAGTGGCGTCATTTGGGGAGGCCTATGTCCAACAGTGGATTGATACAGGCTGATGATGATGGTGATGATATATTTTATATCCTTAGGGAGACTCGACGATCTACTGCTACGAAGTGACGTGTGAGGCGCCCTATCTCTGCGCACTCTCACACCATCGCGCCCTAGACACGCATCAGGGGGTGAGTAGTGATCATAATGTTGCATTTGTCAGTCTGTCTATGTGTGTGTATCTGTTAATAAATGTTATAATCAATGTATGTTGATAGCCTTAGGTCCCGATTAAGTTATTGAAATGGTTTAACTTAAGTTTTACTATTCAGTTTGACTGACGGTTGAGCCTTGACTGATTGACTGACAGTTTTTTTATATATTGGAACGACTAATAACACTATAGTGTATTCGCGCTAAGAAAATAGTGACGTCATCATTACCCAAACGATTTGACAAATGAGACGTGACAACGAATGTCTGCGATTGGTCAATGTGACTTGTTTTCTCATTTACTCACGTCTCATTGGCCAGTTTAACCTCTGATTATCATGACGTCACTATTTTCTTAACGCGAATACACTATAATTAAAATTAGCTAATCCGGGAAGTTACCATATACATCAATTTAATTTAATTACTAAAATTTAGATTTTTTTCCTTGATACGACATTAGTTCGGCGATCTTAAGCATGCAAACATACACATCACACCCGTTTCTCTTTAGAAGGGTAGGCAGATATAACAGGTACCCATCAACTCAGCCAAACCACTTTCGCTTCATTGACACTTATACACCACCTCATACACGATTTTTGATTGTGATAATGTTCCCGTAATTTTGGTACACTGACCCCAAGTTCTATACATAAGTTCGTTTATATCTTGCCTTATACTAACTATACTAGCGACCCGCTCCGGCTTCGCACTTCTGGCTATTTAATGGATGTTATTATACATATAAACCTTCCTCTTGAATCACTCTATCTATTAAAAAAACGCATTAAAATCCGTTGCGTAGTTTCAAAGATTTAAGCATACAAAGGGACATAGGGACAGAAAAAGCGACTTTGTTTTATACTATGTAGTGATTATTGTTCTCAGGTCTCCTTCCTACCCAAAAACCAAGTGGCAGTGGAGCGAGTTGAGTTCGCGAGGGCTCTCCGCCTGGCTTCGGGCACCGTGCAGCCTTTGTCCTTCACCGTGCCACGGGTTAAGGTAATTTAGACCTTAGGGGTAGATAGAAGGTTGAAATAATTGAGTAGTTAAGGATGTGTGTATGTATGTTCATAAAAGAGTGATTGTTGGTCGTAGTTGGATATTACCATTATTTGGATTGTTAGGGAAGTTTTAAGTCTTAATTGTAATGAAAATTTGTTGTATTTACATATATATGAATACATTCAAGAAGTAAAGACTTTGGGAGTGAACAGAACCTCAGAAACGACTCCTGGGTTAGTTATAATATTAGTGTAAGGGTTATAATGGTAGTGAAACAGAATATTTATAGCCCATCTTCAATTCCACATACTTTTACCCTAAACCTACATATATTACATTATATTAGTACCTTTAAACCTACATAATATGTCCAAGAAAAGCAGCTACTTACCATTATATTTACGTCCCATAACAACTAAATTAGTATTAGAACTTTCTTTTCGCTTAGGACAATTATTAAATCCTTTCATTATTTGCAGAGCGAGCTATTCCAAGACGACTTGTTCCCGCCCACTCTGGTGACGTGGAAGGCGTGGCAGGCGGCCTCTGATTGGCTGCGCGGCCACCAGACCACGCCCCTATTGCACTGCATGCAACCCGACGGCATGATGGCTTGTGAGTTCATACATATATACACATTAAGTTTATATTTATTATGTACTTTTTTAAGAAAACTTGTTAAATACTGTATTTATATAATAATTACGTACTTTAGTAAGAAAACTTATCAAACTTTGTGTGATTATAACTAGTTTTTATTTTGCATATACATTCACGTTTCTTAATCCCTTTCGGAGTGCACGAAACCTCGAAGACATAGTAATATATACTATTTCACTTATTAGCATGAATATTAAATCCTTTTAAAAGCTTATTATTATTTTTAATAAGGATTCGTTGTCATAATGGACATAAAAAGAAAGAAAGAAAGAAAATACTTTATTCACTGCACAACTGCACAAATTACATTAAATACACAAACAATAACAATAAACATAAAGAATGAAAACCATTGATGCAGTGAAAAGGTGCTGCCTCAGTATACGATGCAGCTAGGCTGCATCACTGGTCCTCCGGCAGCATCCGATTCGAAGACTGTCACAAGCTGCATATAATAAAGATAATAAACGTACACACAATTATATAATTGTACATGATGACATTGATAGTCCATCGCCCAATAGATTCCATTGAGCCCTAGTCCATTAGTTGCCTCCTAAGAAGAACGGCAGCTAGTGAGCATCTTTTTACGTCCCAGCTAGCACGGGACAATTCAAGTAATAATAATCTTGTACCCCCAGTGTCCGAGGCTCAAGGCACGCCGACCCCGCAGCTCAAGGAGCGGGATTCGAAGCCCGCGCAGAAACCCAAGCCAGACCTCATCAAGCACTCGCCCTTCGAGAGTGTCAAGGAGAAACAGGAGAATGTGAGTGAGCCTTTAATATAAATATAGGGCCTATTTAGACAACCTCCGTGCTGTGAAGCGTTAACTACCAGGGGCCTAATTCCACTAATGCATTTTTGCAAAATAGTACATAGTACAATATCACTTTATGTGTGATTGGTAATGTAATGTGAAGTTGGTAGTGGAACAGCAAAAGTTTCAGTTTCGCCATTTTCAAGGCACATTTTGACACTTTTGCAGTCATCAATGGTGAATTTTGATATTTTTGCTAATCCACCACCAATTTCACACTATTATTGTAGAGATAAAGAACTACGAGAAAACGCTTTAGCAGAATTGGACACCTGAACGCTTATTGTGATATTTCGGGTTCGGGACATTAATTCCCAATCATTTAGTCGTCTCCTGCATGCCGCGAAGAACGTCGTCTATTTATCATTCTATCTACATACCAGCCTAGTACAGAAGATCGTTTAAAGTAACATATTCTGTTGTTCTTCCGTCTAAATCATTTTTGTAATTTATTTATATTATATCTGCCATACAATCTTATAGATTATGTCGGCTAATTATATCACTCAATTGTATCTAAGTGATTAAGATTGACATATGTTTCCAGATTATGAAATCCCTGAGCGCAAAAGTCCGCGTTGACATGAAACTCGAGCAAGATAACATGGAAGGTGTCGAGGAGACTGAATGGGAACAGTGAGGTTACTAGCCCATCACCCTACTGCTCTCTAACCCTCGTAGTAGAGAATTAAGGAATTAGCTGAGTATATGTATGTATGTATAACTTCTTTATGACTGAAAATATGTATATGTGTATTCTCTGACTTCATAATATTGATATTATTACCTTTAACTTTATTTGAATTGATATTAATACTCAGTTTTTTAGGACATGTTTATTCGAAAATATATAATTTTTTATACTATATTATATTCTATTTCAAACATAGACAAAGCTAATTCCAAAATTCGCTACTAAGCTAGCTTGAAATTGGTAGAAAATAATCTACCAAGCTGGAAAACTACCAAAATTTTGTACTTTTGTAGTTTCTACTCGTATATCTAGTAACTGCGTACGATAGTGAATTGCTTTATATGTATGTTTAAGGTACATCTCATATCTTTAACGTTATTTTGTAAGCTTATGTAAGTAAATAGAGATTTGATTTTAACCAAATCTTATGACATGACAACTGACGTTTATAAGTCATTTTGTAGACTGACAGCTGTCAGGTTTTATAAGTCAGTCTTCTTAGTAACAGTGTGACAAATTTATCTGTCCCGTTGGCCAAGTTAGGAACTACAAATTTTCGTATTCTTTTACATCGTAGTATTCTTAAACTGAGAACAATTAAGGTGACGTCAGCGACGTTTTCACCGGGTCAGATAAGTTTGTGGCTCTAAAATGTAATTTTGGTTGTATTCTAACAATATTTATTGTATTTCTCATTTCTATAGAGAGCAAAATGTATTGAAAAGTATTATTTTCGTATTTACGTTCCATTTAAATGAAATTATTATTTACTCTTGATATACAAATACTAAACGTGATGAATTTGTATGTTTTGAACTGATTTAGTATAATATGGACTTGCGTTTAATAACATTGAGTTTTTAACTGTAAATTTTTTGCCTTTTTGTGCTATAAATACTTTTACTTTATACTTACTTCATACGTTACCTAAAGAGAGTCCTAAATATTAATGACCATAACTTTCCTAAATATAAAGGTTCACATTCAAGACTCGATATTTAAAAGTCTTGAAGCGTAAGCGTAATATATCAACTAAAAGTCATCGTCTATCAATTTTAAAGCAAGTCATTGTGAATATTTCCTGTATTACCTAGTATGTATTTTCTCACAAACAAGCTAGTTCAGAATATACAAAAGCGTCACGTAGGTGTATTAATCCATATAGACTGGCTCAGTAATCGCTCAACTCTAGGGAAAATTTAGAAGAACAATGATATTTATAAAGTAGTAAATGCTAGGGTGTCGTCACCAAGTTTCAGATATTATAGTTTTATAATGTGTATGCTGAGTTAATAAGCTTTCGTATTCATTTGTACTGACAATGTAATAACCTACAAGTTAGGAACCAACATACATTGTACTCTAGAAGCTTAAAACGAGTATATATGTACCTATACTTTAGGACTTACAATTTTATAGTCATTTTGGGCTATTAAGGTACAATTTCGTTTGGTTTCTTACCCGGGGCCTAAGTCTATTAATGCTATCGCAGTTCTATCGTGCTTCAGTAATGGTGTAATGTTGTTTGTGGAGAAATTGCTTCGTTGGAATAGTGATATTTGACACGTTTGACACAATGGTGAAATTTCACACTTGCTGCTTCACTAATGACATCACATCATTACTGAAGTATGATTAAACGGCATTTTTGTAGAAATATTAGTGGACTAAGACCCCTTATCACTGCTACTCATTTTACTTCCATATTGATCTACCAATAAATAGTCTCGCCTCGATATAAGAGACTTAGGTAAAACTAGTCAATAATGAATACAGCGACTGTATTTTAAGAGATTTTTATTTATTTAAGTACGCATTTTTATTGTATTTAGCTTGTGTTAATGCAAACTTCACTGTAAACCGTTTGAAAAATATTTGAAAATTCAAATGTAACGGTCACATTCCTACCCTCAAAGACTCGTTTGTGCGTGTTATGAATGCAAAATTCCAGTGATGCTGACTGAGTTTCTACTTATGAATAGTTTGAATTAACCTTATTATCTCCTTTAACCCTTTTTTGGGTCGGACAGAACCCCGAACACATTAAAAAAAGTTGTATGGCTAAACTGCTACCAGTATTCATATTAATGCTATTTTAACTGATAGTTTTTTTGTGATTCTGACTATAATTTGATCTTATAAAGTAGACAAAACCGAACGCAAACGGTTGTGTTAGGTGCCAATGAATTTTGATCAGTTTATTTAATACTAACCTTTACAAATGCCTTGAAACCAGCACCAATTTACCTTTACATACCAATATACAATGCAGTAAGATTTTAAGCTAATTTTTAATGCTCTACGGTATAGTAATTGCAATATTTCCCGGCTACTTTCGGGCCATAATAACACATATGCCTGTAACACTGTCTACCTTTACGCGTTTAAGTCGTAATGTATTATGTTTGTACTCTGTATATCTTAGATTAAGGACGAGTATTTGGAGATATTTATTTTGCATTTTTTATTAAAGGCCCCGCTAAGGAACATTTAGAATGTGTTTTATTTATAACATACCTCCGTACACATGCGTCTCCCTACAGAAGTAGATTGTGGGCCATTATAATAATATCTGTATATATTAATTCTGAAAGAATGTTAAAGATGACAAAGGATTCTGAACTATCATGGCTCAATCTTCAGCTAGAGTATACACCAATGTGAATTAATTTCGGCTGCTGCCTATCTTAGGCTCTGTTTGGCGATAGTCTGGGGCCTTACTCCACTAATCCATTTTAGGCACAATATTACTTCAGTATCGATACTGTAATACTTCAGTGGCCGTAATTTGACACTTTTGGCACTCCACTATGTGCCAAAATGTCATCCAAGGCTTCAAGTATCATCAAAGGGCACCTGGATGTCTCAACGTGGCATATTATATTATCCATTACCACTTAATAAAACGTATATTCTATCATATTTATTAGTAAGCTTGTACAGCATGTCGGTAAGAAAGGTAGATCGTATTCTATTGACTTCCCAGCTAGCACGGAACGTGAGTGTGTATAACAAAAAATTGTAAATGAAACAACAAAAAATAATACAACAACATTTAATCAAAATGCAAAAATAAATAAAAACGCATACATTAACACAATTTGGTGGGATTCTAAACGGACGGCGAGTGTATTATATACAGAACATAACTTAAAAGTAACCTACAAATATTCAATCGTGCATTATAAATAATACGAAAAAAATAGTAAAAAAGATACAGGGGTTGTCATTAGTTAAAATGTATGAGAGATTTCCTCCATAGAAAAGAACACAACAAATCATGAGCTTCAATTCTTAATTGCGACTCTGATGTGCTTAAACTTAATCACTGATATAGTATTAAACCATGTATGATTTAGTTTTTTATTATAATTTCTATTATTTTAGGTTCATATCGATACGAAATATGCATTGTCAATTATTGCATACACTTTAATACCAAATGTTTATTTAAATAGACATCCCAACTTGAATGTATTGAAAACTAACAAAGACAAACTTAATGTATACCTATAACTTAAATTAAAAGTATGTACTTATATTCTCGCATTTAACGTAAGTGTACAATTTACGAATACTGAAAACGTTACTAAATTAGTATTTGGTTAATATTAGAAAATGAGATACAAGGACTAGTGACACTAAAAGTGAATTAGCACAATTCAATTAAATTATTTTTCACCTACACCTTAGTACTTTATAAAACTAAGTTAAAAATTGGTATAATCGTCTCTCCGAGGTTCTATCCATCCGGAAATGGGATTGAAGAACATCAAGTATGTAGAACAACAAAGGCGACACATAGATAAAAAAATGTAACACATTTATTCAACCGCGAATGCTATAGTACATTTACTTATGCATACTTTAATTTTCTTTTAGAAAATACACACTATATTTAATCGTATCATAATCCGCACATAATTTTAACTCTTATTAAGTTCTAGTTAGGCATTAGTGAGATTTTTAATTGCGTATTGAAGTGACAACACTTTCACGACTATTAACCCTGCCGGAGTAGTCAAACGTTTTTTTTATTATCTCCGAAATCAAACCAATAGCAGAATTCACCTGCCCACTATAATTACATTCGCAACATGTGTTCTTATAACGAATTAAAATAGATTACTTAAGGATATCTTGAGTTTCAGAAAGTAAGTACAAGCCTGTACTTTGAATTTCAATAAAAGCATGTGTATAGGCAGGTTTGAAATCACTTCAACACGCCATTTTGTAACATTACAACAAACACTTACTCTATGCTTTTTGGCAGTGACAATTCAAACGCATATAAGCGAAATTTTATCTAAATTCTAAATAATTCAAATACAAATATCTGTTGATAGAGTAAAATCGATCTTCGGTTAAAATTTGTTTTTTTTTTTTTTACTTTAGCAATGTATTTTTAAAACTATGATTTTATTCGTATCGTCTGATATTTAGCAATGAATATATAATTCAACATCTATATACATTAGATTCAATCATTTCAACATAAGTTATTAGATTCATATAATTTAGAAGAGAGCTGTTTGGAATTAAGTAACGAAACTAATTCTATATAAAGTTAAAATCCACAATGTTTCTACTGCCTAAATCCATATAAACACAACACATTTGCAAATTATAAAGACTATAAATACAAATAGACCATATAGTCAGAGGGCGGGGTTCCCATCTCCACGATTGCGAAGATTCTAGAGCCACCTCGAACCTACATGTTGACAAATAGTACTCATTGTGATAGTATACAATGGTAATAAATAATATACCTTAACTCTAAATTATCTAGTATAATAAGTAAGTATTTATTAAAATTATAGAAAAGTATTCATCTTACATACTTAACCAAGAAAGTCATTACTATCTTTGGATAAAACTGATTATTATTTACAATTAATTTTATAAATAATTTATTAAGACACCAACAATGAGGCAGCCATTGATTTCGAAGCTTCGTAGCAATTGACTTAAACATAGACTAAATTGAATAAAATTAAGCACACAAAGAAAATTATTCAACATATTCTTTTAGATTAGTTTAATACTAATATTAAACTAAGCTACTAACCTATTTTTCCCATCTTGTCAACCACTTTCACTTCATTAATCTCATACCTATTCGGCGGTTATAGGTACATCTAACGTGACCCTCTTTCGCTATACATACCTATTTGTTTGTCTGACATCTTTTAAAGCCGACCATACATAACACATATAATAATTTACGAAAACGTTCTTTCATTCATCAAATCGTAATTGTATAGTTCAGACCCGGCTCTAAAATATTCTTAATTATGTTTTTATTTACTATATGAGACCGGGTCATATCACGATAAAAATTAATTAAAGATACCTTAATATAACCCAACGTTTCGACCGAGTTGCATAAGCCGTAAATAAATTGAGTACAAATAGCGAGCATTTAAAAATAACTGATGTACTTTTTAGTTTATATTAGGAATGTTGTAATTATAAATTATTATTAGTTCTATTTATAATTATTATGATAGATATATGAAACACATACATAAAACTTACCATAAAAAAGTAGCTAAAACAACAATCTGACAACTAACTTACTTCAACCTATATTAATCAACATCAACTTCGATTTGCTTCAACTCTTTCTCCACTCTGTCTCCTTCTATTTCCTTCTTACTCTCTTCTATTTCTTCTTCTTCGTTCTTCATATCTTCTGTGGACACAAGAGGTTCGTTCTCCGTTGTCGTGAAAGTGTCGTCAAGTTCTGACTCCCTTCTTTCGCTTAGAATGCTGATCGTTTCCGATTCATAAATCTCACTGCGAGATTCGGGATTATCTCTGTAATAATATTTAGTTTATAGATAACTTATTTTATCTTTAGTCTGGAACGTAAAAAGAATTCTTACCAGATGTCGTTTTTCCCGGCATGTCGTAGGAGACGACAAAATGACAAGGGGTATATAGAATGTATTGGTCGATGGGCTAACTATGTTCATGTATCACAAATGTTCCATATGACAGAACAAGTACAATATTGTCAATAAAGCGAAAGTGGTCTGTCAGGATCGGGACATGGGGATCCGTGATATCTGCCTATCTACAGGGAATCAGGCGTGATGTGTATGTATGTGTGTATGTATTAGAACGCGTGTATACTTACATATCGGAGTTCTGAGTACATGGCCGTACAAAGGGCGTCGACAGGGGCAAAGACTGCGGCCTCTTCAGCCACGTGTGATGCTCCTCCTAAAGGTAATGAAACATATATATGTATCATCATCATCATCATCAGCCTGTATCAATCCACTGTTGGACATAGGCCTCCCCCAAATAATACGCATATATGTATACGAGTATGAAAACGTAAGTAAAGTTTGATATTGGCCAGCCTTACTCGATATTGGCAGATTTGTTGCTACCCATAGACAGAGCCATCATAATATTAAACACAAAATGTCCGTTATGAAAAATAGAAATGCGAATACCATTTGAATTTAACGAAATACTTTCCACTAATACTCTATTTTCTCCAATACATTGGCACATATCAGAATCGAGATGCGAACCTATAAGACCTGTAATAAGAAGCCAATGTGTCTAGCCAACTAGGCTACACCAACCCCTTAAGATTTTCTATAGGCTTGTGCATAGATTACCTATTAACATACAAAATATGTTACCAACCTGCGGCGTGAGTACAGCACTGATGTCGGTCTGTGTAGCGACCTGCGCCGGCACCTTGTCTTCCAGTTTCATTGACGAGACCGCCTTGAGAACCTCGCGCATACTGCCTTGCAACTCTTGTACCTAAGAAAAAAAGAATTTAGTATAAATACAGAGATGAAATTTGTACGAATTAAATTACTTATTTAGTATAACATCACGATCGTCTCCTTACAGAGGTGTAGATATAAATCACGGATTATCACACGTACACGGCAGTAATAGATACTTCTAAAGTCACCCTTTTTCAATATTTCGTCTATCTGACTGTCTTATTGGACCGACCCCTAAAGTAACCGCCTTTCCATAAAAAGTATTTTCTGTCCTATTCGCATGAATACCGTTGTAAAACAAAGACTTAAACCAAAATTTAAAAAAATTCAACCAACATCAAATAGAAACGAAAATGCACAGCAAAAATACTGAATTGAACACCAAAAAAATACAGTCCCAACCCAAACCTAATCTTTGCTATACGTTGAGCAACATTACGGTATACATTTAAGTGTGCTTTTAGTTATTTTCACTAGAAAAAAAACTAAAAAAAGAGTTATGCCATTTACGTTAGGTAAAAAGACAATTTCACAGTTACGTACTTGGCTCTGCAACTCCGCGCAGGTCTGGCTCAGCTGCCGAAGCAGCGGCGGCTCCTCACCATTGTTCTGCTGCATGGAGCTGATCTTCTTCCACATGGCGTTGATGGCCTGCATCTGGAGCTGCTGGATCTTCCTCTCACTCTCCAGGGCTACCTTCGTTGACTCCATGTCGCAGGTCAACCGTCTGTGTAATAGAATATGAGCACATACATGTTATTACATACCTACGTGTTTCATTCTCGACAAAGAATAACGGAACGCTAATTGTGAGGTCCCGGGTTCGATTGCCGGTGGAGGCAGAGTTAAGAACTACGCTTTTCTACTGCTTTCCAGTCTGGTCGTTGATTATATATGTATCTATCTATGTATAATATGTATATGGGCGTTTTGCAGGGGCAAAAAATTTTTGTGACAGGGTTATATTTTCTAAAATATGAGACCTATTTTTTTTCTAATATTTATTTCGTAAAGTATTGTAGCGTCTAAAATCCGGCAAGCATGTTTGATTATCTTGTCTTATTAAATAAAAAAAATACAGCTTTTCAAAAGTCCAAATGTCATGAAACATGGGGTGTGACTAAGCCGTTTTTTTGTACTCCTGCCTTTATAACTAAAATTCTAAGCAGAATTGAGGAATATTTTTTGTTTACAGGTGTTGTCATATAAATTTGTTATTAATTAGAAGTATCAAACCTACAATCCAATAATAAAATATATTGTTCAGACGCACTTACTTTTGTGACTAAAAAATCTGTCAATGACGTGGTGCTCCAAAATCGCAGATATTTTTTGTCCAACTAATTATACTATTTAATAAAAAATAAATTGTAACACATGTTTCGAAAGAAAACAAACTCGGCCATTTATTTACAGCGTCAGGTGAATAGAGATTGTTTCTGGGGCCGCGATAATGAATTTCAAATTTTTTGGTGTTAAAAATGTAAAGCATAACCTGTCAATGACGTAAGTCGAGTCAGTATTTTTTGGGAAATATTTTTACTGTCGGTTTTTACATATAACTTAAAAAATGTTGTCAAAATGCCTCCAAAACAATAACGACGCCATCATATAAGTTTTAGGTAATGTTTTGCAGACACGTTCGAAGAAACTCAAAAACGTGGTTGGTAATTTTTGTCAAAAACCTGTGTTTTGTGGTTTATTTTTAAACACGTTTTTGACATTCATTGCACGGTATTGACATTTTATTCAATTTAAGATATAATTACTAGGATTTAAAATCGCGAGAAACTTTTAATAGGCGTGATTCGTGAGTTTAGACTTCAAGGATTTATTTCTTCTTCCTCTCAGTATATATTCCACTGTTGGAGATACGCCTCTCCGTAAGTCTTCACCTTGATTACAACACAAGATTTATTTAACCTATTTTCTTTGATTTTGTTTGTACTTACGCGATTTATTGAAGGGTTTCATAGCCTTTCAATGTTGAGACCATTGTTTCTGAACAGATGGCTCGATATAAGAATAAACCTATGGCTCTATTCCTTTCGTAACCCTCCTTTCACTACTCTATTGCTTTCATGACTCTTCGGACAAATCCAACACTCACTACCATACATGACCGTAGGAACCAGAACAGCGTTATGGATAGCCAGTCGTGCCATTTCTGACATCAACTGACTGTACATCATACCACTCACAGCCCCATTCACTGCATTTCCCTTCTTCACTCTTGTAATTTCCATCTCTTGTAAACACACTTCCCACATAAACAAGCTCTTAGTTTAATAACTCATTCTGTTATACTTTCCAGTCTCTCAAAAACCATACATTTGGTTTTATTTACAATCACCTATATACCTTTTTTCAAAAGCTTTACATGTAATATCCATCATCTACTGCAACTCATACGCCGACGACGCAAGCAAAACTTGATAGTGATTGTTTTCTACTATTAAGTAGCAACAAATTAAATTTTGGAATAGTTTTTAAGTACACCTACCACATTTAATAAGTTATCGTGTCACATTTGTTCTAACATCAACTGACTAGACATCATACCGCTGCTCAAAGTCCCATTCACTGCACTTTGCCTTCTTCACTCTTCTTTCAATATCACCATCACAGTTTCCTTCTCTTGTATGCACACATCCCAAATACACAAACTCCCTCACTTGTCCCAGTTCCTTACCATCCATTTTAATAACACATTTTGTCATACTTTTCTGTCTTTCAAAATTCTTAGTATTTGTATTACTTACTTTCATTTTTTCTTTCAAAAGCCTTACATGTAATGTCTATTATCTCCTGCAACTTATTAGTCGATGAAGCAAGCAACACTTGATTGTTCGCGTATAAGACGCACTTGATGAAAAACTCGCCTACATTCATGCAAATCTGTCCAGCAATCACCCATAAATAGGTTGAAGAGCCAAGGTGAGGCGAGGTGAGATGAACCCTGGCGAACACCCCGACAGGTGGCAAATCAGTCCGTCAACCATCACCTACTTTCACACATGTACTCGAATCATAATACAATGATTAGAGTGCCACGCACAAGCTGACCCTCCAACCCAAACGCAGACAACGCTTTCCACATTTTCATCCACCTATTTACCACCCTATCATAAGCAGTCTCTAAGTCTCAATCAATGAGCCTATGTCATTTCACTGCTGGACGTAAGCCTCCCCAAAGTAACACCACAAAACACGTTCACTCGTGGCCCTCAGCCAACCACTACCAGCGACCTTTTTCAGGTCATCCGTCCATCTAGCAGGGGGGCGCCCTACACTACGTTTACCGAAATGCTGTCGCCATTCGAGAACCGCTTTGCTCCAACGGTCGTCGGTTCTGCGACAGACGTGACCGGGCCACTGCCACTTCACCTTGCAACATCGATAGACAATGTCTACGACTTTGGTTCTCTGCCGGATAATCTCGTTCCGGACTCTGTCCCTTAACGAGATACCCACCATCGAACGTTCCATTGCTCGCTGAGCGACATGTAATCGGTGAGCCAGCCCGACTGTCATGTTCCACGTCTCGGCACCGTATCATTACAGGTAGGACGCACTGATTGAAAACCCTGGTCTTAAGACACTGCGGTAGTGGCGAAGAGAAGATGTGATGCAGCTTCCCGAATGCTGTCCAGCCTCTTCTGGAAATCTCACGCTCGAAGCTGTCCCTACCCATTTGTAGAACCTGGCCCAGGTAGAAATCTTCCTCGTGATCGGCTCCGGGACAACGGTACGAGTTCATTGAACATGACGTTCATCCGGAGACCGACCGACCGTTAGGCAGCGTTAAGACTGTGCAGCATTCGCTGTAAATCCTGAAGCGACTCCGCCATTATGACAATGTCGTCAGCGAAGCGGAGATGTATAAGGTATCTGCCATTGACATTCATACCCATCCCAGTCCAATCCAGAGTTTTGAAGACGTCCTCCAGTGCGTTCGTGAACAGTTTCGAGGAGACGACATCCCCCTGTCTCACCCCTCTGAGCAACTGTATAGACCTAGTCTTCCTGTTTTGGTCTTGAGCATATATCGATGCCACGCTGTATACGCTCCTCAACACCTGCACATAACGCCAATCGACCTGGCATCGCTGCAAGGACAACAGCCCAGATCTCTATGGAGTCGAAGGCCTTTCGTCTCTAAGTCTATAAAGGAGCATTACATACAATCTACACATACAATCTATTTAAATATATTATTGCCGTTAACGTAGCTCCATTTATGGCTACTTGTCAAAAACGTGAACGCATTTGTCAAGGCACATGGCGCTTATTTTTTGGGGGGGTTATTTCTCCTAATTTAGGGGGCTGTAAGCATGGCGACCTATACCACGAGTTAGCTGGCTATGAAAACTATGCATTACATGTAAAAAAATCGGATTTTGAAAAAAAAATGTCAATAACACATTTCGTGCAAATCGCCCATATATTTCTTAAATATACGTTGACTAGTACCCTTAACACAAGTCTTAAATGAACTTACCAAGGGGCTAGTTCAATTGGTGTAACAATGTCCAATTATTATTATTATTAGTAAAGAGGTACACAAAAACAAAGGTTCCCCTATTGTACCCGATTCTAGCAAAGAACTTTCAATATTTAACATATTACATACTCGGCGATTGTAGTACTTCTAAAGCCACTCTGTATCAGCATATTCGAGCATGTATCTGTTAGTCGAGCATGTTATTATAATGGTAACTAGTATAATTCCCGGTACCTCTTCAGAGGCATAGAGAACAAACAGTGTATGGAATATATTGGGCGATGTACAAGCAACATGAGACCAATATTCCGTATAATTAATTACGCTGCAGGTAACCAAGCTATTGCGTCATGCGTCAAAGATGTTTGTAAATATCGAACAATGCATATGATTTCGGTACTTGAGTTAGATCTACAACACTTACTGTATATGTTGTCGAGATCTCGCAGCTTGAATCGCATGCAAGATCCTCAACGTATCTCTATTGAGGTTCCTACTCCTATAACCTCTCCACATCTTTTGAATCGTAACCGCCGCCGTGATCTCCGTGGACTTTCTTCTACTCTCTTCCGCTCTTCCATTCATCTTCGGCTTTGGGGAGTCCGGTTTACTTTCTGATTTCCTCTCCTGCTTTGGTTTTAGTCTGGGACTCGATGTGGCGCTTTTAGTGAGTTTAGGAGACCCTCTGGTAGGTTTCCTGTCGCTGTTCGCCATAGGTTTCTGCTTCTGCAGGTCGTAGATGGGGTCTTGGTAGTCGGGACTCATGAGTGATTCTAGTACGGGTACCATTTTGGACGCAGCTTCCAGCGGTTGGTTCGTTAACTTGGCTGGGACATCTGAAAATATGGATATACGATTTACGACCATGGGATATTGATAACTTTGAAGAATAGGCAGGTGACCTCATTGTAGATGTAATATGTTTGACAGATTGCCATATATCTTGAAATTATAAATTGACAATGTATACGAGTATATGTACATTGTATCCTGTTTGGGGACTGAACCCTTCTGTTTCGAACTACCGGTCTAAACTAACCGCTAACCGGAGCTAAATTAACTGCCTATTTCTTTTTCTACAATGAACTACGTCCACACACCCCGATACATACAGTTACAGGTACTTCTAATATCACCCTTTACCATATAAGAATACGTAAACCTAATGGATTGTAGGTCGTTAAGTGTATGTAATACCAAACCTAGTGTACGCTGTTATCTTCTTACCTTTAAATACGCAGTCGTAGCTCTGGCTCATGATGTCTTGGTGGGCAGAGGCACTGTGAGGCCGAGGAAGCGCCGAGTGGAAACTGGAGCTCAACCGGTCCGGAGATCGACTCACGGGACGGGACGAGAACCGCGCTGCAATGAACAAAAAGTACACATCAAAATTTTACAAGTGTTTTAGCTGTTTGGCATAAAACAACCGTCGTGGCTTCTTGTCATCTAAAGTTGAGGTAAATCATCGACAACATAAGGCTTAATTGCTGTACTGAATAAAATCTTCAATGAAATAAAACCAATGCGAGTGTAAGAGAGACGACATGTGTAAACTAGGCAGTAAGACTTTAGGCTACAACATATTATCCTTATTTATAAATAATTTTATTTGTTGTTTACGAATATATTTCAGAACATTGAAATTGGCACACATTTAGATCTCACTACCGTAGTCGTTATTAAGACATTATCATGAAATTAAACTAAGTTCTCATTTCAAATTTATATCTTACTGGCAGCAAAATAACCTGTAACGAGTGAGAGAGACGGCAATATAGTGTCGTTTCGTCGCGCACAATAGTCGCCAGGTCGACGCTGTAGAGGCTCCATAGCGGCTTTAAATTGAGCCCCTCGAACCAAAGCAGCGTCACTCCCAGCCAGGACTCCAGAGAAGCCGCACAGACACAGACCCTTGGAAATGAGCAGATTCGAGAAGAAAACGGTGCGAGGCCCCGGGGCGGTGCTGTACGGGAGTGAGCAGAGGCGGGGCAACATCGCGCCCACGCAGACCGACAGGGCGAAGGCGGTGCTGGCCAGGTTCCAGGACAAGACCGCACAGCTGATGTTGCTCGAGGGACCCACTGCGGAGGAAGCGGCCGAGATGATGGATCAGCTGCTGGAGTTCGTGACGCAGGTGGCCACGGCGGCTGCGGAGATCGCGCGCCGCAAGCGCAGCAGTCGCGTCCGCGTCCGTCACGTCTTCGAAGCCCTGCGCCGCGCTTTGGACGACTTGGACGATCTCTCGACGGACGACCAAGATTACTGAGCGAAGGGACACGACGCAGGCCTCGCTGAGAGGCTGAAGACACAAAGGGCCCTTTTCAGGGCCACAATCGCATCATTTGCACGCATTGAGTGCTATATTTCTTACATACCCGATGATCAACTGACACGAACGACGCTACCGTCAAGGCGCTGGCATTAATGACGCGGTAATTTTACTTGAATTACTGCAATGCTAACTAATGCCATGGCTTTTTTCTATAACAGTAAGTTACAGTTCACTTTGAGCTAAAGACATGACATCTATATCTCGAAGGCGAGAGGCTTTTAAATTGTGCATGGATTTTGATTTGAACGCTTTTAATCACACATGGCTTTGTTTTCAACATACATATTTCCTAGGTTTCTTTTATCTTCTTAAAAGTCTTAGATGAGAACAAAAATATAAACTACATCTAACTCACATTTAAACGATTTCCACAACAGATGGAGTGCTTTCAATGAATAGCGTGAATAAAAAAGAAAAAATCCGAGTGTCAGAGAGATGGCAACGCAACATGGTGCAGTGACTCCGTTCTTGAAGAGGTTTCGGGAAAAGACATCAATTCGAGCATTTGTTTGAATGTTTTGAGAAATTCCATAACCATTTTATTTGTGAAAATAGATTATAGAGTGTGAGAGAAAGGGCGATACGTGCCGGAAACGTTCTCACGGAACACGGGACTCTCGTTTGATGGCAGACTATTGCCGGAGTGTATGCAATGACATCCACCCAAAGTCGTTAATGCTACGCCATATTATAATGTTTATTGGGTTCTACTATTATTTAAACACTATTGTTTGTCATAATATCACGACGCGAGCGAGCGAGACGGCGAGTTCAAGTGTTAGTTAACTTTAAATTACTTTTAATCATACAATGGCTTCCTTTCGTGCATACTATTATTTTTTAAGTTTTATTTTACTTATAGCGTTTCAGATCAGTATTGACAAGGACGAGAACTTTGTGAGGCTTAGAGTACAACATCTGCAATAATATCAACCACCGCTTACTCGCAGTTGAAATGATTTTCACAACAAACGAAGTAACTTTCATTACGAGCGAAGTAACTTTAAGTCGACAGTCATTTTTGGACGATGCGAGTGACAGTGAAATGGGGCTCCCATTTGATGGAATACTGTTGTTACATTATGCTATGAAATGTACCCGAAATCGTTCCTGCAAGGTTTCATTTTAAAAATGATAATTGGTTACTACTGATATTTAATACAGCGAATGTGAGAGAGACGGCGACATAGTGTCGTTTCGTCGCGCACAATAGTCGCCAGGTCGACGCTGTAGAGCCTCCATAGCGGCTTTAAATTGAGCCGCTCGAACCAAAGCAGCGTCACTCCCAGCCAGGACTCCAGAGAAGCCGCACAGACACAGACCCTTGGAAATGAGCAGATTCGAGAAGAAAACGGTGCGAGGCCCCGGGGCGGTGCTGTACGGGAGTGAGCAGAGGCGGGGCAACATCGCGCCCACGCAGACCGACAGGGCGAAGGCGGTGCTGGCCAGGTTCCAGGACAAGACCGCACAGCTGATGTTGCTCGAGGGACCCACTGCGGAGGAAGCGGCCGAGATGATGGATCAGCTGCTGGAGTTCGTGACGCAGGTGGCCACGGCGGCTGCGGAGATCGCGCGCCGCAAGCGCAGCAGTCGCGTCCGCGTCCGTCACGTCTTCGAAGCCCTGCGCCGCGCTTTGGACGACTTGGACGATCTCTCGACGGACGACCAAGATTACTGAGCGAAGGGACACGACGCAGGCCTCGCTGAGAGGCTGAAGACACAAAGGGCCCTTTTCAGGGCCACAATCGCATCATTTGCACGCATTGAGTGCTATATTTCTTACATACCCGATGATCAACTGACACGAACGACGCTACCGTCAAGGCGCTGGCATTAATGACGCGGTAATTTTACTTGAATTACTGCAATGCTAACTAATGCCATGGCTTTTTTCTATAACAGTAAGTTACAGTTCACTTTGAGCTAAAGACATGACATCTATATCTCGAAGGCGAGAGGCTTTTAAATTGTGCATGGATTTTGATTTGAACGCTTTTAATCACACATGGCTTTGTTTTCAACATACATATTTCCTAGGTTTCTTTTATCTTCTTAAAAGTCTTAGATGAGAACAAAAATGTAAACTACATCTAACTCACATTTAAACGATTTTCACAACAGATGGAGTGCTTTCAATGAATAGCGTGAATAAAAAAGAAAAAATCCGAGTGTCAGAGAGATGGCAACGCAACATGGTGCAGTGACTCCGTTCTTGAAGAGGTTTCGGGAAAAGACATCAATTCGAGCATTTGTTTGAATGTTTTGAGAAATTCCATAACCATTTTATTTGTGAAAATAGATTATAGAGTGTGAGAGAAAGGGCGATACGTGCCGGAAACGTTCTCACGGAACACGGGACTCTCGTTTGATGGCAGACTATTGCCGGAGTGTATGCAATGACATCCACCCAAAGTCGTTAATGCTACGCCATATTATAATGTTTATTGGGTTCTACTATTATTTAAACACTATTGTTTGTCATAATATCACGACGCGAGCGAGCGAGACGGCGAGTTCAAGTGTTAGTTAACTTTAAATTACTTTTAATCATACAATGGCTTCCTTTCGTGCATACTATTATTTTTTAAGTTTTATTTTACTTATAGCGTTTCAGATCAGTATTGACAAGGACGAGAACTTTGTGAGGCTTAGAGTACAACATCTGCAATAATATCAACCACCGCTTACTCGCAGTTGAAATGATTTTCACAACAAACGAAGTAACTTTCATTACGAGCGAAGTAACTTTAAGTCGACAGTCATTTTTGGACGATGCGAGTGACAGTGAAATGGGGCTCCCATTTGATGGAATACTGTTGTTACATTATGCTATGAAATGTACCCGAAATCGTTCCTGCAAGGTTTCATTTTAAAAATGATAATTGGTTACTACTGATATTTAATACAGCGAATGTGAGAGAGACGGCGACATAGTGTCGTTTCGTCGCGCACAATAGTCGCCAGGTCGACGCTGTAGAGCCTCCATAGCGGCTTTAAATTGAGCCGCTCGAACCAAAGCAGCGTCACTCCCAGCCAGGACTCCAGAGAAGCCGCACAGACACAGACCCTTGGAAATGAGCAGATTCGAGAAGAAAACGGTGCGAGGCCCCGGGGCGGTGCTGTACGGGAGTGAGCAGAGGCGGGGCAACATCGCGCCCACGCAGACCGACAGGGCGAAGGCGGTGCTGGCCAGGTTCCAGGACAAGACCGCACAGCTGATGTTGCTCGAGGGACCCACTGCGGAGGAAGCGGCCGAGATGATGGATCAGCTGCTGGAGTTCGTGACGCAGGTGGCCACGGCGGCTGCGGAGATCGCGCGCCGCAAGCGCAGCAGTCGCGTCCGCGTCCGTCACGTCTTCGAAGCCCTGCGCCGCGCTTTGGACGACTTGGACGATCTCTCGACGGACGACCAAGATTACTGAGCGAAGGGACACGACGCAGGCCTCGCTGAGAGGCTGAAGACACAAAGGGCCCTTTTCAGGGCCACAATCGCATCATTTGCACGCATTGAGTGCTATATTTCTTACATACCCGATGATCAACTAACACGAACGACGCTACCGTCAAGGCGCTGGCATTAATGACGCGGTAATTTTACTTGAATTACTGCAATGCTAACTAATGCCATGGCTTTTTTCTATAACAGTAAGTTACAGTTCACTTTGAGCTAAAGACATGACATCTATATCTCGAAGGCGAGAGGCTTTTAAATTGTGCATGGATTTTGATTTGAACGCTTTTAATCACACATGGCTTTGTTTTCAACATACATATTTCCTAGGTTTCTTTTATCTTCTTAAAAGTCTTAGATGAGAACAAAAATATAAACTACATCTAACTCACATTTAAACGATTTTCACAACAGATGGAGTGCTTTCAATGAATAGCGTGAATAAAAAAGAAAAAATCCGAGTGTCAGAGAGATGGCAACGCAACATGGTGCAGTGACTCCGTTCTTGAAGAGGTTTCGGGAAAAGACATCAATTCGAGCATTTGTTTGAATGTTTTGAGAAATTCCATAACCATTTTATTTGTGAAAATAGATTATAGAGTGTGAGAGAAAGGGCGATACGTGCCGGAAACGTTCTCACGGAACACGGGACTCTCGTTTGATGGCAGACTATTGCCGGAGTGTATGCAATGACATCCACCCAAAGTCGTTAATGCTACGCCATATTATAATGTTTATTGGCTTCTACTATTATTTAAACACTATTGTTTGTCATAATATCACGACGCGAGCGAGCGAGACGGCGAGTTCAAGTGTTAGTTAACTTTAAATTACTTTTAATCATACAATGGCTTCCTTTCGTGCATACTATTATTTTTTAAGTTTTATTTTACTTATAGCGTTTCAGATCAGTATTGACAAGGACGAGAACTTTGTGAGGCTTAGAGTACAACTTCTGCGATAATATCAACTACCGCTTACTCGCAGTTAAAATGATTTTCACAACAAACGAAGTAACTTTCATTACGAGCGAAGTAACTTTAAGTCGACAGTCATTTTTGGACGATGCGAGTGACAGTGAAATGGGGCTCCCATTTGATGGAATACTGTTGTTACATTATGCTATGAAATGTACCCGAAATCGTTCCTGCAAGGTTTCATTTTAAAAATGATAATTGGTTACTACTGATATTTAATATAGCGAATGTGAGAGAGCGGCGACATAGTGTCGTTTCGTCGCGCACAATAGTCGCCAGGTCGACGCTGTAGAGCCTCCATAGCGGCTTTAAATTGAGCCGCTCGAACCAAAGCAGCGTCACTCCCAGCCAGGACTCCAGAGAAGCCGCACAGACACAGACCCTTGGAAATGAGCAGATTCGAGAAGAAAACGGTGCGAGGCCCCGGGGCGGTGCTGTACGGGAGTGAGCAGAGGCGGGGCAACATCGCGCCCACGCAGACCGACAGGGCGAAGGCGGTGCTGGCCAGGTTCCAGGACAAGACCGCACAGCTGATGTTGCTCGAGGGACCCACTGCGGAGGAAGCGGCCGAGATGATGGATCAGCTGCTGGAGTTCGTGACGCAGGTGGCCACGGCGGCTGCGGAGATCGCGCGCCGCAAGCGCAGCAGTCGCGTCCGCGTCCGTCACGTCTTCGAAGCCCTGCGCCGCGCTTTGGACGACTTGGACGATCTCTCGACGGACGACCAAGATTACTGAGCGAAGGGACACGACGCAGGCCTCGCTGAGAGGCTGAAGACACAAAGGGCCCTTTTCAGGGCCACAATCGCATCATTTGCACGCATTGAGTGCTATATTTCTTACATACCCGATGATCAACTGACACGAACGACGCTACCGTCAAGGCGCTGGCATTAATGACGCGGTAATTTTACTTGAATTACTGCAATGCTAACTAATGCCATGGCTTTTTTCTATAACAGTAAGTTACAGTTCACTTTGAGCTAAAGACATGACATCTATATCTCGAAGGCGAGAGGCTTTTAAATTGTGCATGGATTTTGATTTGAACGCTTTTAATCACACATGGCTTTGTTTTCAACATACATATTTCCTAGGTTTCTTTTATCTTCTTAAAAGTCTTAGATGAGAACAAAAATATAAACTACATCTAACTCACATTTAAACGATTTTCACAACAGATGGAGTGCTTTCAATGAATAGCGTGAATAAAAAAGAAAAAATCCGAGTGTCAGAGAGATGGCAACGCAACATGGTGCAGTGACTCCGTTCTTGAAGAGGTTTCGGGAAAAGACATCAATTCGAGCATTTGTTTGAATGTTTTGAGAAATTCCATAACCATTTTATTTGTGAAAATAGATTATAGAGTGTGAGAGAAAGGGCGATACGTGCCGGAAACGTTCTCACGGAACACGGGACTCTCGTTTGATGGCAGACTATTGCCGGAGTGTATGCAATGACATCCACCCAAAGTCGTTAATGCTACGCCATATTATAATGTTTATTGGCTTCTACTATTATTTAAACACTATTGTTTGTCATAATATCACGACGCGAGCGAGCGAGACGGCGAGTTCAAGTGTTAGTTAACTTTAAATTACTTTTAATCATACAATGGCTTCCTTTCGTGCATACTATTATGTTTTAAGTTTTATTTTACTTATAGCGTTTCACATCAGTATTGACAAGGACGAGAACTTTGTGAGGCTTAGAGTACAACTTCTGCGATAATATCAACTACCGCTTACTCGCAGTTAAAATGATTTTCACAACAAACGAAGTAACTTTCATTACGAGCGAAGTAACTTTAAGTCGACAGTCATTTTTGGACGATGCGAGTGACAGTGAAATGGGGCTCCCATTTGATGGAATACTGTTGTTACATTATGCTATGAAATGTACCCGAAATCGTTCCTGCAAGGTTTCATTTTAAAAATGATAATTGGTTACTACTGATATTTAATATAGCGAATGTGAGAGAGACGGCGACATAGTGTCGTTTCGTCGCGCACAATAGTCGCCAGGTCGACGCTGTAGAGCCTCCATAGCGGCTTTAAATTGAGCCGCTCGAACCAAAGCAGCGTCACTCCCAGCCAGGACTCCAGAGAAGCCGCACAGACACAGACCCTTGGAAATGAGCAGATTCGAGAAGAAAACGGTGCGAGGCCCCGGGGCGGTGCTGTACGGGAGTGAGCAGAGGCGGGGCAACATCGCGCCCACGCAGACCGACAGGGCGAAGGCGGTGCTGGCCAGGTTCCAGGACAAGACCGCACAGCTGATGTTGCTCGAGGGACCCACTGCGGAGGAAGCGGCCGAGATGATGGATCAGCTGCTGGAGTTCGTGACGCAGGTGGCCACGGCGGCTGCGGAGATCGCGCGCCGCAAGCGCAGCAGTCGCGTCCGCGTCCGTCACGTCTTCGAAGCCCTGCGCCGCGCTTTGGACGACTTGGACGATCTCTCGACGGACGACCAAGATTACTGAGCGAAGGGACACGACGCAGGCCTCGCTGAGAGGCTGAAGACACAAAGGGCCCTTTTCAGGGCCACAATCGCATCATTTGCACGCATTGAGTGCTATATTTCTTACATACCCGATGATCAACTGACACGAACGACGCTACCGTCAAGGCGCTGGCATTAATGACGCGGTAATTTTACTTGAATTACTGCAATGCTAACTAATGCCATGGCTTTTTTCTATAACAGTAAGTTACAGTTCACTTTGAGCTAAAGACATGACATCTATATCTCGAAGGCGAGAGGCTTTTAAATTGTGCATGGATTTTGATTTGAACGCTTTTAATCACACATGGCTTTGTTTTCAACATACATATTTCCTAGGTTTCCTTTATCTTCTTAAAAGTCTTAGATGAGAACAAAAATATAAACTACATCTAACTCACATTTAAACGATTTCCACAACAGATGGAGTGCTTTCAATGAATAGCGTGAATAAAAAAGAAAAATCCGAGTCTCAGAGAGATGGCAACGCAACATGGTGCAGTGACTCCGTTCTTGAAGAGGTTTCGGGAAAAGACATCAATTCGAGCATTTGTTTGAATGTTTTGAGAAATTCCATAACCATTTTATTTGTGAAAATAGATTATAGAGTGTGAGAGAAAGGGCGATACGTGCCGGAAACGTTCTCACGGAACACGGGACTCTCGTTTGATGGCAGACTATTGCCGGAGTGTATGCAATGACATCCACCCAAAGTCGTTAATGCTACGCCATATTATAATGTTTATTGGGTTCTACCATTATTTAAACACTATTGTTTGTCATAATATCACGACGCGAGCGAGCGAGACGGCGAGTTCAAGTGTTAGTTAACTTTAAATTACTTTTAATCATACAATGGCTTCCTTTCGTGCATACTATTATTTTTTAAGTTTTATTTTACTTATAGCGTTTCAGATCAGTATTGACAAGGACGAGAACTTTGTGAGGCTTAGAGTACAACATCTGCAATAATATCAACCACCGCTTACTCGCAGTTGAAATGATTTTCACAACAAACGAAGTAACTTTCATTACGAGCGAAGTAACTTTAAGTCGACAGTCATTTTTGGACGATGCGAGTGACAGTGAAATGGGGCTCCCATTTGATGGAATACTGTTGTTACATTATGCTATGAAATGTACCCGAAATCGTTCCTGCAAGGTTTCATTTTAAAAATGATAATTGGTTACTACTGATATTTAATACAGCGAATGTGAGAGAGACGGCGACATAGTGTCGTTTCGTCGCGCACAATAGTCGCCAGGTCGACGCTGTAGAGCCTCCATAGCGGCTTTAAATTGAGCCGCTCGAACCAAAGCAGCGTCACTCCCAGCCAGGACTCCAGAGAAGCCGCACAGACACAGACCCTTGGAAATGAGCAGATTCGAGAAGAAAACGGTGCGAGGCCCCGGGGCGGTGCTGTACGGGAGTGAGCAGAGGCGGGGCAACATCGCGCCCACGCAGACCGACAGGGCGAAGGCGGTGCTGGCCAGGTTCCAGGACAAGACCGCACAGCTGATGTTGCTCGAGGGACCCACTGCGGAGGAAGCGGCCGAGATGATGGATCAGCTGCTGGAGTTCGTGACGCAGGTGGCCACGGCGGCTGCGGAGATCGCGCGCCGCAAGCGCAGCAGTCGCGTCCGCGTCCGTCACGTCTTCGAAGCCCTGCGCCGCGCTTTGGACGACTTGGACGATCTCTCGACGGACGACCAAGATTACTGAGCGAAGGGACACGACGCAGGCCTCGCTGAGAGGCTGAAGACACAAAGGGCCCTTTTCAGGGCCACAATCGCATCATTTGCACGCATTGAGTGCTATATTTCTTACATACCCGATGATCAACTAACACGAACGACGCTACCGTCAAGGCGCTGGCATTAATGACGCGGTAATTTTACTTGAATTACTGCAATGCTAACTAATGCCATGGCTTTTTTCTATAACAGTAAGTTACAGTTCACTTTGAGCTAAAGACATGACATCTATATCTCGAAGGCGAGAGGCTTTTAAATTGTGCATGGATTTTGATTTGAACGCTTTTAATCACACATGGCTTTGTTTTCAACATACATATTTCCTAGGTTTCTTTTCAATCAATCAATCAATCAATCAGCCTATGACAGTCCACTGCTGGACGTAGGCCTCCCCAAGGTAACGCCACAAAACACGATCACTCGTGGCCCTCAGCCAACCACTACCAGCGACCTTTTTCAGGTCATCAGTCCACCTGGCAGGGGGGCGTCCTACACTACGTTTACCGAGACGCGGTCGCCATTCGAGAACCGCTTTGCTCCAACGGTCGTCGGTTCTGCGACAGACGTGACCGGCCCACTGCCACTTCAGCTTGCAACATCGATAGACAATGTCTACGACATTGGTTCTCTGCCGTATAATCTCGTTCCGGACTCTGTCCCTTAACGAGATACCCAGCATCGAACGTTCCATTGCCCGCTGAGCGACATGTAATCGGTGAGCCAACCCGACTGTCATGTTCCACGTCTCGGCACCGTATGTCATTACAGGTAGGACGCACTGATTGAAAACCCTGGTTTTAAGACACTGCGGTAGTGGCGACGAGAAGATATGACGCAACTTCCCGAACGCTGCCCAGCCCAGCTGCACTCTTCTGGAAATCTCACGCTCGAAGCTGTCCCTACCCATTTGTAGAACCTGGCCCAGGTAGACATATTCCTGGACCACTTCGAGCGTTTCTCCATTGATCGTGATCGGCCCCGGGACAACGAGCTCATTGAACATGACTTTTGTCTTGTCCAAGTTCATCCGGAGACCGACCGACCGTGAGGCAGCGTTAAGACTATGCAGCATTCCCTGTAAATCCTGCAGCGAATCCGCCATTATGACAATGTCGTCAGCGAAACGGAGGTGCGTGAGGTATCTGCCATTGACATTGATACCCATCCCAGTCCAATCCAGAGTTTTGAAGACGTCCTCCAGTGCGTTCGTGAACAGTTTCGGGGAGATGACATCCCCCTGTCTCACTCCTCTGAGCAACTGTATAGGACTTGTCTTTTGGTTTTGGACTTGAACAGATATCGATGCCACGCTGTATAGGCTCCTCAACACCTGCACATAACGCCAATCGACCTGGCATCGCTGCAAGGATTCCAGAACAGCCCAGATCTCGATGGAGTCGAAGGCCTTCTCGTAGTCCACAAAGGCAAGACACAGCGGCTGGTTATACTCATGAGACTTCTGTATAACCTGCCGCACTGTGTGGATGTGGTCTACGGTACTGAAACCTTTTCGAAATCCGGCCTGCTCCGGCGGCTGGAAGGCGTCAAATCTTGAGGCCAGACGATTTGTGAGCACTCTCGAGAACAACTTGTAGACGTGGCTTAGGAGCGCGATAGGCCTATAATTCTTCAATAGGGCCTTGTCTCCCTTTTTGAAGAACAAGGCCACCACGCTCTCACTCCACGCCTTCGGGGTAGTCCCATTAGCTAGGACGGAATTAAATAGGTGCTTGAGCTTCTGCAGGACTGGAGCTCCTCCCGCCTTTAGAAGCTCCGAGGTTATTCCGTCTTCGCCGGGAGCCTTCCCATTACGAAGTTGTTTGAGAGCGCTCCCAATTTCGTCTTCGTCCACGAGCGGGAGATCATCAGTGTAGTGGCGCACCAATGTGGCTCTTGGGTCCTTCGCATCGGGTGGAGGCTTCGGGGCATGCGAGGAGTATAGATGGCCGTAAAAGCCCTCAACCTCTTTAAGAATCCCCGGAATTGAAGTGACGGTTCTGCCCTCTGAGGTTTTCAGCTTCGTCAGATTAGACGTACCCATTCTTTTACAGAAGACTTTCGACCCCCGATTCTGCTCAATGGCCTCTTTGATGAGTTTCGCATTGTAGCTTCGGAGGTCGCGTCTCACCGATTTTCGGATAGTTTTATTGAGACGTTGGGTATCTGACGAAGCTCCCTCTGGCAATTCACGTCGAATCCGCATCAATTCCAGGGTTCCGCTTGAGAGTTTAGACCTTCGGCTGCCTCGCCCTCCCATGAAGCATCTTCCACCCACTTCGCGAAGTACCCTCACCACATCATCGAGGTTCTCGTCAACACTTGCCGTGGTATTCAGTGCTTCGAAGCGATTGCGTAGTTCCAGCTGGAACGCTTCAGAGCTGTGCACGGATTGGAGCATCGTTGGGCGAAGAACGGATCGTCTTAATCGGCTTCTCTCGGCTTTAAAGTCGAAATTCAGGGTGCCTCTCACAAGGCGGTGGTCACTGCCGGTCTTAAACCTATTGACCACTGAGACATCCCTGAACACGTACTTCCTGTCTGCCAAGATGAAGTCGATTTCGTTCTTCGTCCTACCATCTGGGCTCTGCCAGGTCCACTTCCTATGGGGCTTTTTCTCGAAGAAGGTGTTCATGCAGAACAGCCCCTCTTTATCCAGGAAGTTGACCAGCATCTGCCCTCTGGCATTTCTGCATCCAACCCCGTGCGCTCCGATACGCGATTCATCGCATTCGCGCACTCCCACTTTGGCATTGAAGTCCCCCATGACAACGGTGTAGTGGGTCTTGGTGGTGTTATGCATCGCCTTGGCGATATCTTCATAAACCACCTCGACCTCACTGTCTGGGTATGCCGACGTCGGCGCATAAACCTGCACGACCTTAAGAGAGTATCTCTTGGTCAGTTTCAGTACTAGGTACGCTACCCGGGTCGACACACTCGAAACCTCCAGCACGTTGTCACGGAGAACCTTGTTGACGAGAAAACCTACGCCACCCTGTGACTTCTGGTCGCCCTCCCGGAAGTAGAACAGATGGCCTGATTCTAGGGTAATGGTGTCCTCACCAGATCTTCGGACCTCCGATATCCCCAGAACATGCCACCTTAAATTAGTCAGTTCTACCTCCAGTTGCGCCAGGCTTTCGTCCAGCCGTAGACTGCGTCCATTGTACGTCGCCAGTGTCAGTTTGTGGCAGCTGTCCGTAACCCGGGGATTCTTAGCACCCCCTGCCCTACCGTAACCGAGACCGCTGCCGTGGGCCGGAATAGTAGGGCGACCGGGAACTGGGGGCCATGTGTTCGTAACCTTTCTCATGGGGGGTTATTGCCCTTACTCACCACGCTGGGCAGGCGGGTTGGTGAGCGCAGAACGTAGCTCTTCGCACCAGTGACGCTGCTGCCCGTCACTGGTCTGTTGCATTTAGCCACGCTTGATTAAGAAATGGTTATACCGCCATTTGTCGGTCGCCAGAGCCTCGTTAGTTATAAAGCAGGATGCACCACGGGCAGGTGAGGTTGGCTTGAGGCACTAGGGTGATAGTGTGCCCCCTTACATCCCATCTTTCTTTTTCTTTTATCTTCTTAAAAGTCTTAGATGAGAACAAAAATATAAACTACATCTAACTCACATTTAAACGATTTTCACAACAGATGGAGTGCTTTCAATGAATAGCGTGAATAAAAAAGAAAAAATCCGAGTGTCAGAGAGATGGCAACGCAACATGGTGCAGTGACTCCGTTCTTGAAGAGGTTTCGGGAAAAGACATCAATTCGAGCATTTGTTTGAATGTTTTGAGAAATTCCATAACCATTTTATTTGTGAAAATAGATTATAGAGTGTGAGAGAAAGGGCGATACGTGCCGGAAACGTTCTCACGGAACACGGGACTCTCGTTTGATGGCAGACTATTGCCGGAGTGTATGCAATGACATCCACCCAAAGTCGTTAATGCTACGCCATATTATAATGTTTATTGGCTTCTACTATTATTTAAACACTATTGTTTGTCATAATATCACGACGCGAGCGAGCGAGACGGCGAGTTCAAGTGTTAGTTAACTTTAAATTACTTTTAATCATACAATGGCTTCCTTTCGTGCATACTATTATGTTTTAAGTTTTATTTTACTTATAGCGTTTCACATCAGTATTGACAAGGACGAGAACTATGTGAGGCTTAGAGTACAACTTCTGCGATAATATCAACTACCGCTTACTCGCAGTTAAAATGATTTTCACAACAAACGAAGTAACTTTCATTACGAGCGAAGTAACTTTAAGTCGACAGTCATTTTTGGACGATGCGAGTGACAGTGAAATGGGTCTCCCATTTGATGGAATACTGTTGTTACATTATGCTATGAAATGTACCCGAAATCGTTCCTGCAAGGTTTCATTTTAAAAATGATAATTGGTTACTACTGATATTTAATATAGCGAATGTGAGAGAGACGGCGACATAGTGTCGTTTCGTCGCGCACAATAGTCGCCAGGTCGACGCTGTAGAGCCTCCATAGCGGCTTTAAATTGAGCCGCTCGAACCAAAGCAACGTCACTCCCAGCCAGGACTCCAGAGAAGCCGCACAGACACAGACCCTTGGAAATGAGCAGATTCGAGAAGAAAACGGTGCGAGGCCCCGGGGCGGTGCTGTACGGGAGTGAGCAGAGGCGGGGCAACATCGCGCCCACGCAGACCGACAGGGCGAAGGCGGTGCTGGCCAGGTTCCAGGACAAGACCGCACAGCTGATGTTGCTCGAGGGACCCACTGCGGAGGAAGCGGCCGAGATGATGGATCAGCTGCTGGAGTTCGTGACGCAGGTGGCCACGGCGGCTGCGGAGATCGCGCGCCGCAAGCGCAGCAGTCGCGTCCGCGTCCGTCACGTCTTCGAAGCCCTGCGCCGCGCTTTGGACGACTTGGACGATCTCTCGACGGACGACCAAGATTACTGAGCGAAGGGACACGACGCAGGCCTCGCTGAGAGGCTGAAGACACAAAGGGCCCTTTTCAGGGCCACAATCGCATCATTTGCACGCATTGAGTGCTATATTTCTTACATACCCGATGATCAACTGACACGAACGACGCTACCGTCAAGGCGCTGGCATTAATGACGCGGTAATTTTACTTGAATTACTGCAATGCTAACTAATGCCATGGCTTTTTTCTATAACAGTAAGTTACAGTTCACTTTGAGCTAAAGACATGACATCTATATCTCGAAGGCGAGAGGCTTTTAAATTGTGCATGGATTTTGATTTGAACGCTTTTAATCACACATGGCTTTGTTTTCAACATACATATTTCCTAGGTTTCTTTTATCTTCTTAAAAGTCTTAGATGAGAACAAAAATATAAACTACATCTAACTCACATTTAAACGATTTTCACAACAGATGGAGTGCTTTCAATGAATAGCGTGAATAAAAAAGAAAAAATCCGAGTGTCAGAGAGATGGCAACGCAACATGGTGCAGTGACTCCGTTCTTGAAGAGGTTTCGGGAAAAGACATCAATTCGAGCATTTGTTTGAATGTTTTGAGAAATTCCATAACCATTTTATTTGTGAAAATAGATTATAGAGTGTGAGAGAAAGGGCGATACGTGCCGGAAACGTTCTCACGGAACACGGGACTCTCGTTTGATGGCAGACTATTGCCGGAGTGTATGCAATGACATCCACCCAAAGTCGTTAATGCTACGCCATATTATAATGTTTATTGGGTTCTACTATTATTTAAACACTATTGTTTGTCATAATATCACGACGCGAGCGAGCGAGACGGCGAGTTCAAGTGTTAGTTAACTTTAAATTACTTTTAATCATACAATGGCTTCCTTTCGTGCATACTATTATTTTTTAAGTTTTATTTTACTTATAGCGTTTCAGATCAATATTGACAAGGACGAGAACTTTGTGAGGCTTAGAGTACAACATCTGCAATAATATCAACCACCGCTTACTCGCAGTTGAAATGATTTTCACAACAAACGAAGTAACTTTCATTACGAGCGAAGTAACTTTAAGTCGACAGTCATTTTTGGACGATGCGAGTGACAGTGAAATGGGGCTCCCATTTGATGGAATACTGTTGTTACATTATGCTATGAAATGTACCCGAAATCGTTCCTGCAAGGTTTCATTTTAAAAATGATAATTGGTTACTACTGATATTTAATACAGCGAATGTGAGAGAGACGGCGATATAGTGTCGTTTCGTCGCGCACAATAGTCGCTAGGTCGACGCTGTAGAGGCTCCATAGCGGCTTTAAATTGAGCCGCTCGAACCAAAGCAGCGTCACTCCCAGCCAGGACTCCAGAGAAGCCGCACAGACACAGACCCTTGGAAATGAGCAGATTCGAGAAGAAAACGGTGCGAGGCCCCGGGGCGGTGCTGTATTATTTAAACACTATTTATTGCAGTAGCCAATGTGAGGTGTTTGTTTGTCATAATATCACGACGAGAGCGATCGAGACGGCGAGTTCAAGTGTTAGCTAACTTTAAATTACTTCTAATCATACAATGGCTTTCTTTCGTGCATACTATTATTTTTTAAGTTTTATTTTACTTATAGCGTTTCACATCAGTATTGACAAGGACGAGAACTTTGTGAGGCTTAGAGTACAACATCTGCAATAATATCAACCACCGCTTACTCGCAGTTGAAATGATTTTCACAACAAACGAAGTAACTTTCATTACGAGCGAAGTAACTTTAAGTCCGCAGTCATTTTTGGACGATGCGAGTGACAGTGAAATGGGGCTACCATTTGATGGAATGCTGTTGTTACATGATGCTATGAAATGTACCCAAAATCGTTCCTGCAAGGTTTCATTTTAAAAATGATAATTGGTTACTACTGATATTCAATATAGCGAAAGTGAGAGAGACGGCGATATAGTGTCGTTTCGTCGCGCACAATAGTCGCTAGGTCGACGCTGTAGAGGCTCCATAGCGGCTTTAAATTGAGCCGCTCGAACCAAAGCAGCGTCACTCCCAGCCAGAACTCCAGAGAAGCCGCACAGACACAGACCCTTGGAAATGAGCAGATTCGAGAAGAAAACGGTGCGAGGCCCCGGGGCGGTGCTGTACGGGAGTGAGCAGAGGCGGGGCAACATCGCGCCCACGCAGACCGACAGGGCGAAGGCGGTGCTGGCCAGGTTCCAGGACAAGACCGCACAGCTGATGTTGCTCGAGGGACCCACTGCGGAGGAAGCGGCCGAGATGATGGATCAGCTGCTGGAGTTCGTGACGCAGGTGGCCACGGCGGCTGCGGAGATCGCGCGCCGCAAGCGCAGCAGTCGCGTCCGCGTCCGTCACGTCTTCGAAGCCCTGCGCCGCGCTTTGGACGACTTGGACGATCTCTCGACGGACGACCAAGATTACTGAGCGAAGGGACACGACGCAGGCCTCGCTGAGAGGCTGAAGACACAAAGGGCCCTTTTCAGGGCCACAATCGCATCATTTGCACGCATTGAGTGCTATATTTCTTACATACCCGATGATCAACTGACACGAACGACGCTACCGTCAAGGCGCTGGCATTAATGACGCGGTAATTTTACTTGAATTACTGCAATGCTAACTAATGCCATGGCTTTTTTCTATAACAGTAAGTTACAGTTCACTTTGAGCTAAAGACATGACATCTATATCTCGAAGGCGAGAGGCTTTTAAATTGTGCATGGATTTTGATTTGAACGCTTTTAATCACACATGGCTTTGTTTTCAACATACATATTTCCTAGGTTTCCTTTATCTTCTCAAAAGTCTTAGATGAGAACAAAAATATAAACTACATCTAACTCACATTTAAACGATTTTCACA
Source organism: Leucoptera coffeella (assembly GCA_030578115.1). Classification (NCBI taxonomy): domain Eukaryota; kingdom Metazoa; phylum Arthropoda; class Insecta; order Lepidoptera; family Lyonetiidae; genus Leucoptera; species Leucoptera coffeella. The sequence continues at coordinate 55,319 of JAMBLF010000523.1, forward strand.
ACAGATGGAGTGCTTTCAATGAATAGCGTGAATAAAAAAGAAAAAATCCGAGTGTCAGAGAGATGGCAACGCAACATGGTGCAGTGACTCCGTTCTTGAAGAGGTTTCGGGAAAAGACATCAATTCGAGCATTTGTTTGAATGTTTTGAGAAATTCCATAACCATTTTATTTGTGAAAATAGATTATAGAGTGTGAGAGAAAGGGCGATACGTGCCGGAAACGTTCTCACGGAACACGGGACTCTCGTTTGATGGCAGACTATTGCCGGAGTGTATGCAATGACATCCACCCAAAGTCGTTAATGCTACGCCATATTATAATGTTTATTGGGTTCTACTATTATTTAAACACTATTGTTTGTCATAATATCACGACGCGAGCGAGCGAGACGGCGAGTTCAAGTGTTAGTTAACTTTAAATTACTTTTAATCATACAATGGCTTCCTTTCGTGCATACTATTATTTTTTAAGTTTTATTTTACTTATAGCGTTTCAGATCAGTATTGACAAGGACGAGAACTTTGTGAGGCTTAGAGTACAACATCTGCAATAATATCAACCACCGCTTACTCGCAGTTGAAATGATTTTCACAACAAACGAAGTAACTTTCATTACGAGCGAAGTAACTTTAAGTCCACAGTCATTTTTGGACGATGCGAGTGACAGTGAAATGGGGCTCCCATTTGATGGAATACTGTTGTTACATTATGCTATGAAATGTACCCGAAATCGTTCCTGCAAGGTTTCATTTTAAAAATGATAATTGGTTACTACTGATATTTAATACAGCGAATGTGAGAGAGACGGCGACATAGTGTCGTTTCGTCGCGCACAATAGTCGCCAGGTCGACGCTATAGAGCCTCCATAGCGGCTTTAAATTGAGCCGCTCGAACCAAAGCAGCGTCACTCCCAGCCAGGACTCCAGAGAAGCCGCACAGACACAGACCCTTGGAAATGAGCAGATTCGAGAAGAAAACGGTGCGAGGCCCCGGGGCGGTGCTGTACGGGAGTGAGCAGAGGCGGGGCAACATCGCGCCCACGCAGACCGACAGGGCGAAGGCGGTGCTGGCCAGGTTCCAGGACAAGACCGCACAGCTGATGTTGCTCGAGGGACCCACTGCGGAGGAAGCGGCCGAGATGATGGATCAGCTGCTGGAGTTCGTGACGCAGGTGGCCACGGCGGCTGCGGAGATCGCGCGCCGCAAGCGCAGCAGTCGCGTCCGCGTCCGTCACGTCTTCGAAGCCCTGCGCCGCGCTTTGGACGACTTGGACGATCTCTCGACGGACGACCAAGATTACTGAGCGAAGGGACACGACGCAGGCCTCGCTGAGAGGCTGAAGACACAAAGGGCCCTTTTCAGGGCCACAATCGCATCATTTGCACGCATTGAGTGCTATATTTCTTACATACCCGATGATCAACTAACACGAACGACGCTACCGTCAAGGCGCTGGCATTAATGACGCGGTAATTTTACTTGAATTACTGCAATGCTAACTAATGCCATGGCTTTTTTCTATAACAGTAAGTTACAGTTCACTTTGAGCTAAAGACATGACATCTATATCTCGAAGGCGAGAGGCTTTTAAATTGTGCATGGATTTTGATTTGAACGCTTTTAATCACACATGGCTTTGTTTTCAACATACATATTTCCTAGGTTTCCTTTATCTTCTTAAAAGTCTTAGATGAGAACAAAAATATAAACTACATCTAACTCACATTTAAACGATTTTCACAACAGATGGAGTGCTTTCAATGAATAGCGTAAATAAAAAAGAAAAAATCCGAGTGTCAGAGAGATGGCAACGCAACATGGTGCAGTGACTCCGTTCTTGAAGAGGTTTCGGGAAAAGACATCAATTCGAGCATTTGTTTGAATGTTTTGAGAAATTCCATAACCATTTTATTTGTGAAAATAGATTATAGAGTGTGAGAGAAAGGGCGATACGTGCCGGAAACGTTCTCACGGAACACGGGACTCTCGTTTGATGGCAGACTATTGCCGGAGTGTATGCAATGACATCCACCCAAAGTCGTTAATGCTACGCCATATTATAATGTTTATTGGCTTCTACTATTATTTAAACACTATTGTTTGTCATAATATCACGACGCGAGCGAGCGAGACGGCGAGTTCAAGTGTTAGTTAACTTTAAATTACTTTTAATCATACAATGGCTTCCTTTCGTGCATACTATTATTTTTTAAGTTTTATTTTACTTATAGCGTTTCAGATCAGTATTAACAGGGACGAGAACTTTGTGAGGCTTAGAGTACAACATCTGCAATAATATCAACTACCGCTTACTCGCAGTTAAAATGATTTTCACAACAAACGAAGTAACTTTCATTACGAGCGAAGTAACTTTAAGTCGACAGTCATTTTTGGACGATGCGAGTGACAGTGAAATGGGGCTCCCATTTGATGGAATACTGTTGTTACATTATGCTATGAAATGTACCCGAAATCGTTCCTGCAAGGTTTCATTTTAAAAATGATAATTGGTTACTACTGATATTTAATACAGCGAATGTGAGAGAGACGGCGACATAGTGTCGTTTCGTCGCGCACAATAGTCGCCAGGTCGACGCTGTAGAGCCTCCATAGCGGCTTTAAATTGAGCCGCTCGAACCAAAGCAGCGTCACTCCCAGCCAGGACTCCAGAGAAGCCGCACAGACACAGACCCTTGGAAATGAGCAGATTCGAGAAGAAAACGGTGCGAGGCCCCGGGGCGGTGCTGTACGGGAGTGAGCAGAGGCGGGGCAACATCGCGCCCACGCAGACCGACAGGGCGAAGGCGGTGCTGGCCAGGTTCCAGGACAAGACCGCACAGCTGATGTTGCTCGAGGGACCCACTGCGGAGGAAGCGGCCGAGATGATGGATCAGCTGCTGGAGTTCGTGACGCAGGTGGCCACGGCGGCTGCGGAGATCGCGCGCCGCAAGCGCAGCAGTCGCGTCCGCGTCCGTCACGTCTTCGAAGCCCTGCGCCGCGCTTTGGACGACTTGGACGATCTCTCGACGGACGACCAAGATTACTGAGCGAAGGGACACGACGCAGGCCTCGCTGAGAGGCTGAAGACACAAAGGGCCCTTTTCAGGGCCACAATCGCATCATTTGCACGCATTGAGTGCTATATTTCTTACATACCCGATGATCAACTAACACGAACGACGCTACCGTCAAGGCGCTGGCATTAATGACGCGGTAATTTTACTTGAATTACTGCAATGCTAACTAATGCCATGGCTTTTTTCTATAACAGTAAGTTACAGTTCACTTTGAGCTAAAGACATGACATCTATATCTCGAAGGCGAGAGGCTTTTAAATTGTGCATGGATTTTGATTTGAACGCTTTTAATCACACATGGCTTTGTTTTCAACATACATATTTCCTAGGTTTCTTTTATCTTCTTAAAAGTCTTAGATGAGAACAAAAATATAAACTACATCTAACTCACATTTAAACGATTTTCACAACAGATGGAGTGCTTTCAATGAATAGCGTGAATAAAAAAGAAAAAATCCGAGTGTCAGAGAGATGGCAACGCAACATGGTGCAGTGACTCCGTTCTTGAAGAGATTTCGGGAAAAGACATCAATTCGAGCATTTGTTTGAATGTTTTGAGAAATTCCATAACCATTTTATTTGTGAAAATAGATTATAGAGTGTGAGAGAAAGGGCGATACGTGCCGGAAACGTTCTCACGGAACACGGGACTCTCGTTTGATGGCAGACTATTGCCGGAGTGTATGCAATGACATCCACCCAAAGTCGTTAATGCTACGCCATATTATAATGTTTATTGGCTTCTACTATTATTTAAACACTATTGTTTGTCATAATATCACGACGCGAGCGAGCGAGACGGCGAGTTCAAGTGTTAGTTAACTTTAAATTACTTTTAATCATACAATGGCTTCCTTTCGTGCATACTATTATGTTTTAAGTTTTATTTTACTTATAGCGTTTCACATCAGTATTGACAAGGACGAGAACTTTGTGAGGCTTAGAGTACAACTTCTGCGATAATATCAACTACCGCTTACTCGCAGTTAAAATGATTTTCACAACAAACGAAGTAACTTTCATTACGAGCGAAGTAACTTTAAGTCGACAGTCATTTTTGGACGATGCGAGTGACAGTGAAATGGGTCTCCCATTTGATGGAATACTGTTGTTACATTATGCTATGAAATGTACCCGAAATCGTTCCTGCAAGGTTTCATTTTAAAAATGATAATTGGTTACTACTGATATTTAATATAGCGAATGTGAGAGAGACGGCGACATAGTGTCGTTTCGTCGCGCACAATAGTCGCCAGGTCGACGCTGTAGAGCCTCCATAGCGGCTTTAAATTGAGCCGCTCGAACCAAAGCAGCGTCACTCCCAGCCAGGACTCCAGAGAAGCCGCACAGACACAGACCCTTGGAAATGAGCAGATTCGAGAAGAAAACGGTGCGAGGCCCCGGGGCGGTGCTGTACGGGAGTGAGCAGAGGCGGGGCAACATCGCGCCCACGCAGACCGACAGGGCGAAGGCGGTGCTGGCCAGGTTCCAGGACAAGACCGCACAGCTGATGTTGCTCGAGGGACCCACTGCGGAGGAAGCGGCCGAGATGATGGATCAGCTGCTGGAGTTCGTGACGCAGGTGGCCACGGCGGCTGCGGAGATCGCGCGCCGCAAGCGCAGCAGTCGCGTCCGCGTCCGTCACGTCTTCGAAGCCCTGCGCCGCGCTTTGGACGACTTGGACGATCTCTCGACGGACGACCAAGATTACTGAGCGAAGGGACACGACGCAGGCCTCGCTGAGAGGCTGAAGACACAAAGGGCCCTTTTCAGGGCCACAATCGCATCATTTGCACGCATTGAGTGCTATATTTTTTACATACCCGATGATCAACTGACACGAACGACGCTACCGTCAAGGCGCTGGCATTAATGACGCGGTAATTTTACTTGAATTACTGCAATGCTAACTAATGCCATGGCTTTTTTCTATAACAGTAAGTTACAGTTCACTTTGAGCTAAAGACATGACATCTATATCTCGAAGGCGAGAGGCTTTTAAATTGTGCATGGATTTTGATTTGAACGCTTTTAATCACACATGGCTTTGTTTTCAACATACATATTTCCTAGGTTTCCTTTATCTTCTTAAAAGTCTTAGATGAGAACAAAAATATAAACTACATCTAACTCACATTTAAACGATTTCCACAACAGATGGAGTGCTTTCAATGAATAGCGTGAATAAAAAAGAAAAAATCCGAGTCTCAGAGAGATGGCAACGCAACATGGTGCAGTGACTCCGTTCTTGAAGAGGTTTCGGGAAAAGACATCAATTCGAGCATTTGTTTGAATGTTTTGAAAAATTCCATAACCATTTTATTTGTGAAAATAGATTATAGAGTGTGAGAGAAAGGGCGATACGTGCCGGAAACGTTCTCACGGAACACGGGACTCTCGTTTGATGGCAGACTATTGCCGGAGTGTATGCAATGACATCCACCCAAAGTCGTTAATGCTACGCCATATTATAATGTTTATTGGGTTCTACTATTATTTAAACACTATTGTTTGTCATAATATCACGACGCGAGCGAGCGAGACGGCGAGTTCAAGTGTTAGTTAACTTTAAATTACTTTTAATCATACAATGGCTTCCTTTCGTGCATACTATTATTTTTTAAGTTTTATTTTATTTATAGCGTTTCACGTCAGTATTAACAAGGACGAGAACTTTGTGAGGCTTAGAGTACAACATCTGCAATAATATCAACTACCGCTTACTCGCAGTTAAAATGATTTTCACAACAAACGAAGTAACTTTCATTACGAGCGAAGTAACTTTAAGTCGACAGTCATTTTTGGACGATGCGAGTGACAGTGAAATGGGGCTCCCATTTGATGGAATACTGTTGTTACATTATGCTATGAAATGTACCCGAAATCGTTCCTGCAAGGTTTCATCTTAAAAATGATAATTGGTTATTACTGATATTTAATGTAGCGAATGTGAGAGAGACGGCGACATAGTGTCGTTTCGTCGCGCACAATAGTCGCCAGGTCGACGCTGTAGAGCCTCCATAGCGGCTTTAAATTGAGCCGCTCGAACCAAAGCAGCGTCACTCCCAGCCAGGACTCCAGAGAAGCCGCACAGACACAGACCCTTGGAAATGAGCAGATTCGAGAAGAAAACGGTGCGAGGCCCCGGGGCGGTGCTGTACGGGAGTGAGCAGAGGCGGGGCAACATCGCGCCCACGCAGACCGACAGGGCGAAGGCGGTGCTGGCCAGGTTCCAGGACAAGACCGCACAGCTGATGTTGCTCGAGGGACCCACTGCGGAGGAAGCGGCCGAGATGATGGATCAGCTGCTGGAGTTCGTGACGCAGGTGGCCACGGCGGCTGCGGAGATCGCGCGCCGCAAGCGCAGCAGTCGCGTCCGCGTCCGTCACGTCTTCGAAGCCCTGCGCCGCGCTTTGGACGACTTGGACGATCTCTCGACGGACGACCAAGATTACTGAGCGAAGGGACACGACGCAGGCCTCGCTGAGAGGCTGAAGACACAAAGGGCCCTTTTCAGGGCCACAATCGCATCATTTGCACGCATTGAGTGCTATATTTCTTACATACCCGATGATCAACTGACACGAACGACGCTACCGTCAAGGCGCTGGCATTAATGACGCGGTAATTTTACTTGAATTACTGCAATGCTAACTAATGCCATGGCTTTTTTCTATAACAGTAAGTTACAGTTCACTTTGAGCTAAAGACATGACATCTATATCTCGAAGGCGAGAGGCTTTTAAATTGTGCATGGATTTTGATTTGAACGCTTTTAATCACACATGGCTTTGTTTTCAACATACATATTTCCTAGGTTTCCTTTATCTTCTTAAAAGTCTTAGATGAGAACAAAAATATAAACTACATCTAACTCACATTTAAACGATTTCCACAACAGATGGAGTGCTTTCAATGAATAGCGTGAATAAAAAAGAAAAAATCCGAGTCTCAGAGAGATGGCAACGCAACATGGTGCAGTGACTCCGTTCTTGAAGAGGTTTCGGGAAAAGACATCAATTCGAGCATTTGTTTGAATGTTTTGAGAAATCCCATAACCATTTTATTTGTGAAAATAGATTATAGAGTGTGAGAGAAAGGGCGATACGTGCCGGAAACGTTCTCACGGAACACGGGACTCTCGTTTGATGGCAGACTATTGCCGGAGTGTATGCAATGACATCAACCCAAAGTCGTTAATGCTACGCAATATTATAATGTTTATTGGCTTCTACTATTATTTAAACACTATTTATTGCAGTAGCCAATGTGAGGTGTTTGTTTGTCATAATATCACGACGAGAGCGATCGAGACGGCGAGTTCAAGTGTTAGCTAACTTTAAATTACTTTTAATCATACAATGGCTTCCTTTCGTGCATACTATTATTTTTTAAGTTTTATTTTACTTATAGCGTTTCAGATCAGTATTGACAAGGACGAGAACTTTGTGAGGCTTAGAGTACAACATCTGCAATAATATCAACCACCGCTTACTCGCAGTTGAAATGATTTTCACAACAAACGAAGTAACTTTCATTACGAGCGAAGTAACTTTAAGTCCACAGTCATTTTTGGACGATGCGAGTGACAGTGAAATGGGGCTCCCATTTGATGGAATACTGTTGTTACATTATGCTATGAAATGTACCCGAAATCGTTTCTGCAAGGTTTCATTTTAAAAATGATAATTGGTTACTACTGATATTTAATATAGCGAATGTGAGAGAGACGGCGACATAGTGTCGTTTCGTCGCGCACAATAGTCGCCAGGTCGACGCTGTAGAGCCTCCATAGCGGCTTTAAATTGAGCCGCTCGAACCAAAGCAGCGTCACTCCCAGCCAGGACTCCAGAGAAGCCGCACAGACACAGACCCTTGGAAATGAGCAGATTCGAGAAGAAAACGGTGCGAGGCCCCGGGGCGGTGCTGTACGGGAGTGAGCAGAGGCGGGGCAACATCGCGCCCACGCAGACCGACAGGGCGAAGGCGGTGCTGGCCAGGTTCCAGGACAAGACCGCACAGCTGATGTTGCTCGAGGGACCCACTGCGGAGGAAGCGGCCGAGATGATGGATCAGCTGCTAGAGTTCGTGACGCAGGTGGCCACGGCGGCTGCGGAGATCGCGCGCCGCAAGCGCAGCAGTCGCGTCCGCGTCCGTCACGTCTTCGAAGCCCTGCGCCGCGCTTTGGACGACTTGGACGATCTCTCGACGGACGACCAAGATTACTGAGCGAAGGGACACGACGCAGGCCTCGCTGAGAGGCTGAAGACACAAAGGGCCCTTTTCAGGGCCACAATCGCATCATTTGCACTCATTGAGTGCTATATTTCTTACATACCCGATGATCAACTGACACGAACGACGCTACCGTCAAGGCGCTGGCATTAATGACGCGGTAATTTTACTTGAATTACTGCAATGCTAACTAATGCCATGGCTTTTTTCTATAACAGTAAGTTATAGTTCACTTTGAGCTAAAGACATGACATCTATATCTCGAAGGCGAGAGGCTTTTAAATTGTGCATGGATTTTGATTTGAACGCTTTTAATCACACATGGCTTTGTTTTTACATATTTCCTAGGTTTCTTTTATCTTCTTAAAAGTCTTAGATGAGAACAAAAATATAAACTACATCTAACTCACATTTAAACGATTTTCACAACAGATGGAGTGCTTTCAATGAATAGCGTGAGAAAAAATCCGAGTGTCAGAGAGATGGCAACGCAACATGGTGCAGTGACTCCGTTCTTGAAGAGGTTTGACATCAATTCGAGCATTTGTTTGAATGTTTTGAGAAATTCCATAACCATTTTATTTGTGAAAATAGATTATAGAGTGTGAGAGAAAGGGCGATACGTGCCGGAAACGTTCTCACGGAACACGGGACTCTCCGACTATTGCCGGAATGCAATGACATCCACCCAAAGTCGTTAATGCTACGCCATATTATAATGTTTATTGGGTTCTACTATTATTTAAAACTATGTCATAATATCACGACGCGAGCGAGCGAGACGGCGAGTTCAAGTGTTAGTTAACTTTAAATTACTTTTAATCATACAATGGCTTCCTTTCGTGCATACTATTATTTTTTAAGTTTTATTTTACTTATAGCGTTTCAGATCAGTATTAACAGGGACGAGAACTTTGTGATAGAGTACAACTTCTGCAATAATATCAACTACCGCTTACTCGCAGTTAAAATGATTTTTACAACAAACGAAGTAACTTTCATTACGAGCGAAGTAACTTTAAGTCGACAGTCATTTTTGGACGATGCGAGTGACAGTGAAATGGGGCTCCCATTTGATGGAATACTGTTGTTACATTATGCTATGAAATGTACCCGAAATCGTTCCTGCAAGGTTTCATTTTAAAAATGATAATTGGTTACTACTGATATTTAATATAGCGAATGTGAGAGAGACGGCGACATAGTGTCGTTTCGTCGCGCACAATAGTCGCCAGGTCGACGCTGTAGAGGCTCCATAGCGGCTTTAAATTGAGCCGCTCGAACCAAAGCAGCGTCACTCCCAGCCAGGACTCCAGAGAAGCCGCACAGACACAGACCCTTGGAAATGAGCAGATTCGAGAAGAAAACGGTGCGAGGCCCCGGGGCGGTGCTGTACGGGAGTGAGCAGAGGCGGGGCAACATCGCGCCCACGCAGACCGACAGGGCGAAGGCGGTGCTGGCCAGGTTCCAGGACAAGACCGCACAGCTGATGTTGCTCGAGGGACCCACTGCGGAGGAAGCGGCCGAGATGATGGATCAGCTGCTGGAGTTCGTGACGCAGGTGGCCACGGCGGCTGCGGAGATCGCGCGCCGCAAGCGCAGCAGTCGCGTCCGCGTCCGTCACGTCTTCGAAGCCCTGCGCCGCGCTTTGGACGACTTGGACGATCTCTCGATGGACGACCACGATTACTGAGCGAAGGGACACGACGCAGGCCTCGCTGAGAGGCTGAAGACACAAAGGGCCCTTTTCAGGGCCACAATCGCATCATTTGCACGCATTGAGTGCTATATTTCTTACATACCCGATGATCAACTGACACGAACGACGCTACCGTCAAGGCGCTGGCATTAATGACGCGGTAATTTTACTTGAATTACTGCAGTGCTAACTAATGCCATTGCTTCTTTCTATAACAGTAAGTTACACTTCATTTTGAGCTAAAGACATGGCAAATTTTGTTAATATTCGTAATTTGGCTACGGATCTCCTTCCTGTCTTTCTATATCTCGAAGGCGAGAGGCTTTTAAATTGTGCATGGATTTTCATTTGAACGCTTTTAATCAACCATGGCTTTGTTTTCAACATACATATCTCCTAGGTTTCCTTTATCTTCTTAAAAGTCTCAGATAAGAACAAAAATATAAACTACATCTAACTCACATTTAAACGATTTCCACAACAGATGGAGTGCTTTCAATGAATAGCGTGAATAAAAAAGAAAAAAACCGAGTGTCAGAGAGATGGCAACGCAACATGGTGCAGTGACTCCGTTGTTGAAGAGGTTTCGGGAAAAGACATCAATTCGAGCATTTGTTTTGGATGTTTTGAGAAATTGCATAACCATTTTATTTGTGCAAATAGATTAAAGAGTGTGAGAGAAAGGGCGATACGTGCCGAAAACGTTCTCACGGAACACGGGACTCTCGTTTGATGGCAGACTATTGCCGGAGTGTATGCAATGACATCAACCCAAAGTCGTTAATGCTACGCAATATTATAATGTTTATTGGCTTCTACTATTATTTAAACACATTGCAGTAGCCAATGTGAGGTGTTTGTTTGTCATAATATCACGACGCGGGCGATCGAGACGGCGAGTTCAAGTGTTAGCTAACTTTAAATTACTTCTAATCATACAATGGCTTTCTTTCGTGCATACTATTATTTTTTAAGTTTTATTTTACTTATAGCGTTTCACATCAGTATTGACAAGGACGAGAACTTTGTGAGGCTTAGAGTACAACATCTGCAATAATATCAACCACCGCTTACTCGCAGTTGAAATGATTTTCACAACAAACGAAGTAACTTTCATTACGAGCGAAGTAACTTTAAGTCGACAGTCATTTTTGGACGATGCGAGTGACAGTGAAATGGGGCTCCCATTTGATGGAATACTGTTGTTACATTATGCTAGGAAATGTACCCGAAATCGTTTCTGCAAGGTTTCATTTTAAAAATGATAATTGGTTACTACTGATATTTAATATAGTGAATGTGAGAGAGACGGCGACATAGTGTCGTTTCGTCGCGCACAATAGTCGCCAGGTCGACGCTGTAGAGGCTCCATAGCGGCTTTAAATTGAGCCGCTCGAACCAAAGCAGCGTCACTCCCAGCCAGGACTCCAGAGAAGCCGCACAGACACAGACCCTTGGAAATGAGCAGATTCGAGAAGAAAACGGTGCGAGGCCCCGGGGCGGTGCTGTACGGGAGTGAGCAGAGGCGGGGCAACATCGCGCCCACGCAGACCGACAGGGCGAAGGCGGTGCTGGCCAGGTTCCAGGACAAGTCCGCACAGCTGATGTTGCTCGAGGGACCCACTGCGGAGGAAGCGGCCGAGATGATGGATCAGCTGCTGGAGTTCGTGACGCAGGTGGCCACGGCGGCTGCGGAGATAGCGCGCCGCAAGCGCAGCAGTCGCGTCCGCGTCCGTCACGTCTTCGAAGCCCTGCGCCGCGCTTTGGACGACTTGGACGATCTCTCGACGGACGACCAAGATTACTGAGCGAAGGGACACGACGCAGGCCTCGCTGAGAGGCTGAAGACACAAAGGGCCCTTTTCAGGGCCACAATCGCATCATTTGCACGCATTGAGTGCTATATTTCTTACATACCCGATGATCAACTAACACGAACGACGCTACCGTCAAGGCGCTGGCATTAATGACGCGGTAATTTTACTTGAATTACTGCAATGCTAACTAATGCCATGGCTTTTTTCTATAACAGTAAGTTACAGTTCACTTTGAGCTAAAGACATGACATCTATATCTCGTAGGCGAGAGGCTTTTAAATTGTGCATGGATTTTGTTTTGAACGCTTTTAATCACACATGGCTTTGTTTTCAACATACATATTTCCTAGGTTTCTTTTATCTTCTTAAAAGTCTTAGATGAGAACAAAAATATAAACTACATCTAACTCACATTTAAACGATTTTCACAACAGATGGAGTGCTTTCAATGAATAGCGTGAATAAAAAAGAAAAAATCCGAGTGTCAGAGAGATGGCAACGCAACATGGTGCAGTGACTCCGTTCTTGAAGAGGTTTCGGGAAAAGACATCAATTCGAGCATTTGTTTGAATGTTTTGAGAAATTCCATAACCATTTTATTTGTGAAAATAGATTATAGAGTGTGAGAGAAAGGGCGATACGTGCCGGAAACGTTCTCACGGAACACGGGACTCTCGTTTGATGGCAGACTATTGCCGGAGTGTATGCAATGACATCCACCCAAAGTCGTTAATGCTACGCCATATTATAATGTTTATTGGCTTCTACTATTATTTAAACACTATTGTTTGTCATAATATCACGACGCGAGCGAGCGAGACGGCGAGTTCAAGTGTTAGTTAACTTTAAATTACTTTTAATCATACAATGGCTTCCTTTCGTGCATACTATTATGTTTTAAGTTTTATTTTACTTATAGCGTTTCACATCAGTATTGACAAGGACGAGAACTATGTGAGGCTTAGAGTACAACTTCTGCGATAATATCAACTACCGCTTACTCGCAGTTAAAATGATTTTCACAACAAACGAAGTAACTTTCATTACGAGCGAAGTAACTTTAAGTCGACAGTCATTTTTTGGACGATGCGAGTGACAGTGAAATGGGGCTCCCATTTGATGGAATACTGTTGTTACATTATGCTATGAAATGTACCCGAAATCGTTCCTGCAAGTTTTCATTTTAAAAATGATAATTGGTTACTACTGATATTTAATATAGCGAATGTGAGAGAGACGGCGACATAGTGTCGTTTCGTCGCGCACAATAGTCGCCAGGTCGACGCTGTCGAGCCTCCATAGCGGCTTTAAATTGAGCCGCTCGAACCAAAGCAGCGTCACTCCCAGCCAGAACTCCAGAGAAGCCGCACAGACACAGACCCTTGGAAATGAGCAGATTCGAGAAGAAAACGGTGCGAGGCCCCGGGGCGGTGCTGTACGGGAGTGAGCAGAGGCGGGGCAACATCGCACCCACGCAGACCGACAGGGCGAAGGCGGTGCTGGCCAGGTTCCAGGACAAGACCGCACAGCTGATGTTGCTCGAGGGACCCACTGCGGAGGAAGCGGCCGAGATGATGGATCAGCTGCTGGAGTTCGTGACGCAGGTGGCCACGGCGGCTGCGGAGATCGCGCGCCGCAAGCGCAGCAGTCGCGTCCGCGTCCGTCACGTCTTCGAAGCCCTGCGCCGCGCTTTGGACGACTTGGACGATCTCTCGACGGACGACCAAGATTACTGAGCGAAGGGACACGACGCAGGCCTCGCTGAGAGGCTGAAGACACAAAGGGCCCTTTTCAGGGCCACAATCGCATCATTTGCACGCATTGAGTGCTATATTTCTTACATACCCGATGATCAACTGACACGAACGACGTTACCGTCAAGGCGCTGGCATTAATAACGCGGTAATTTTACTTGAATTACTGCAATGCTAACTAATGCCATGGCTTTTTTCTATAACAGTAAATTACAGTTCACTTTGAGCTAAAGACATGACATCTATATTATCTCGAAGGCGAGGAGGCTTTTAAATTGTGCATGGATTTTGATTTGAACGCTTTTAATCACACATGGCTTTGTTTTCAACATACATATTTCCTAGGTTTCCTTTATCTTCTTAAAAGTCTTAGATGAGAACAAAAATATAAACTACATCTAACTCACATTTTAAACGATTTCCACAACAGATGGAGTGCTTTCAATGAATAGCGTGAATATAAAAGAAAAAATCCGAGTCTCAGAGAGATGGCAACGCAACATGGTGCAGTGACTCCGTTCTTGAAGAGGTTTCGGGAAAAGACATCAATTCGAGCATTTGTTTGAATGTTTTGAGAAATTCCATAACCATTTTATTTGTGAAAATAGATTAAAGAGTGTGAGAGAAAGGGCGATACGTGCCGGAAACGTTCTCACGGAACACGGGACTCTCGTTTGATGGCAGACTATTGCCGGAGTGTATGCAATGACATCCACCCAAAGTCGTTAATGCTACGCCATATTATAATGTTTATTGGGTTCTACTATTATTTAAACACTATTGTTTGTCATAATATCACGACGCGAGCGAGCGAGACGGCGAGTTCAAGTGTTAGTTAACTTTAAATTACTTTTAATCATACAATGGCTTCCTTTCGTGCATACTATTATTTTTTAAGTTTTATTTTACTTATAGCGTTTCAGATCAGTATTAACAGGGACGAGAACTTTGTGAGGCTTAGAGTACAACTTCTGCAATAATATCAACTACCGCTTACTCGCAGTTAAAATGATTTTCACAACAAACGAAGTAACTTTCATTACGAGCGAAGTAACTTTAAGTCGACAGTCATTTTTTAGACGATGCGAGTGACAGTGAAATGGGGGCTCCCATTTGATGGAATACTGTTGTTACATTATGCTATGAAATGTACCCGAAATCGTTCCTGCAAGTTTTCATTTTAAAAATGATAATTGGTTACTACTGATATTTAATATAGCGAATGTGAGAGAGACGGCGACATAGTGTCGTTTCGTCGCGCACAATAGTCGCCAGGTCGACGCTGTCGAGCCTCCATAGCGGCTTTAAATTGAGCCGCTCGAACCAAAGCAGCGTCACTCCCAGCCAGAACTCCAGAGAAGCCGCACAGACACAGACCCTTGGAAATGAGCAGATTCGAGAAGAAAACGGTGCGAGGCCCCGGGGCGGTGCTGTACGGGAGTGAGCAGAGGCGGGGCAACATCGCGCCCACGCAGACCGACAGGGCGAAGGCGGTGCTGGCCAGGTTCCAGGACAAGACCGCACAGCTGATGTTGCTCGAGGGACCCACTGCGGAGGAAGCGGCCGAGATGATGGATCAGCTGCTGGAGTTCGTGACGCAGGTGGCCACGGCGGCTGCGGAGATCGCGCGCCGCAAGCGCAGCAGTCGCGTCCGCGTCCGTCACGTCTTCGAAGCCCTGCGCCGCGCTTTGGACGACTTGGACGATCTCTCGACGGACGACCAAGATTACTGAGCGAAGGGACACGACGCAGGCCTCGCTGAGAGGCTGTAGACACAAAAGGGCCCTTTTCAGGGCCACAATCGCATCATTTGCACGCATTGAGTGCTATATTTCTTACATACCCGATGATCAACTGACACGAACGACGCTACCGTCAAGGCGCTGGCATTAATAACGTGGTAATTTTACTTGAATTACTGCAATGCTAACTAATGCCATGGCTTCTTTCTATAACAGTAAGTTACAGTTCACTTTGAGCTAAAGACGTGGTATCTATATTATCTCGAAGGCGAGAGGCTTTTAAATTGTGCATGGATTTTGATTTCAACGCTTTTAATCACACATGGCTTTGTTTTCAACATACATATTTCCTAGGTTTCCTTTATCTTCTTAAAAGTCTTAGATGAGAACAAAAATATAAACTACATCTAACTCACATTTAAACGATTTCCACAACAGATTGAGTGCTTTCAATGAATAGCGTGAATATAAAAGAAAATAACCGAGTCTCAGAGAGATGGCAACGCAACATGGTGCAGTGACTCCGTTCTTGAAGAGGTTTCGGGAAAAGACATCAATTCGAGCATTTTGTTTGAATGTTTGAGAAATTCCATAACCATTTTATTTGTGAAAATAGATTAAAGAGTGTGAGAGAAAGGGCGATACGTGCCGGAAACGTTCTCACGGAACACGGGGACTCTCGTTTGATGGCAGACTATTGCCGGAGTGTATGCAATGACATCCACCCAAAGTCGTTAATGCTACGCCATATTATAATGTTTATTGGGTTCTACTATTATTTAAACACTATTGTTTGTCATAATATCACGACGCGAGCGAGCGAGACGGCAAGTTCAAGTGTTAGTTAACTTTAAATTACTTTTAATCATACAATGGCTTCCTTTCGTGCATACTATTATTTTTTAAGTTTTATTTTACTTATAGCGTTTCAGATCAGTATTGACAAGGACGAGAACTTTGTGAGGCTTAGAGTACAACATCTGCAATAATATCAACTACCGCTTACTCGCAGTTAAAATGATTTTCACAACAAACGAAGTAACTTCATTACGAGCGAAGTAACTTTAAGTCCACAGTCATTTTTGGACGATGCGAGTGACAGTGAAATGGGGCTCCCATTTGATGGAATACTGTTGTTACATTATGCTATGAAATGTACCCGAAATCGTTCCTGCAAGTTTCATTTTAAAAATGATAATTGGTTATTACTGATATTCAATATAGCGAATGTGAGAGAGACGGCGATATAGTGTCGTTTCGTCGCGCACAATAAGTCGCTAGGTCGACGCTGTAGAGCCTCCATAGCGGCTTTAAATTGAGCCGCTCGAACCAAAGCAGCGTCACTCCCAGCCAGGACTCCAGAGAAGCCGCACAGACACAGACCCTTGGAAATGAGCAGATTCGAGAAGAAAACGGTGCGAAGGCCCCGGGGCGGTGCTGTACGGGAGTGAGCAGAGGCGGGGCAACATCGCGCCCACGCAGACCGACAGGGCGAAGGCGGTGCTGGCCAGGTTCCAGGACAAGACCGCACAGCTGATGTTGCTCGAGGGACCCACTGCGGAGGAAGCGGCCGAGGATGATGGATCAGCTGCTGGAGTTCGTGACGCAGGTGGCCACGGCGGCTGCGGAGATCGCGCGCCGCAAGCGCAGCAGTCGCGTCCGCGTCCGTCACGTCTTCGAAGCCCTGCGCCGCGCTTTGGACGACTTGGGACGATCTCTCGATGGACGACCACGATTACTGAGCGAAGGGACACGTCAACACGACGCAGGCCTCGCTGAGAGGCTGAAGACACAAAGGGCCCTTTTCAGGGCACAATCGCATCATTTGGCACGCATTGAGTGCTATATTTCTTAACATACCCGATGATCAACTGACACGAACGACGCTACCGTCAAGACGCTGATGGCATTAATGACTCGGTAATTTTACTTGAATTACTGTAATGCTAACTAATGCCATTGCTTCTTTCTATAACAGTAAGTTACACTTCATTTTGAGCTAAAGACATGGCAAATTTTGTTAATATTCGTAATTTGGCTACGGATCTCCTTCCTGTCTTTCTATATCTCGAAGGCGAGAGGCTTTTAAATTGTGCATGGATTTTCATTTGAACGCTTTTAAAACAACCATGGCTTTGTTTTCAACATACATATCTCCTAGGTTTCCTTTATCTTCTTAAAAGTCTCAGATAAGGAACAAAAATATAAACTACATCTAACTCACATTTAAACGATTTCCACAACAGATGGAGTGCTTTCAATGAATAGCGTGAATAAAAAAGAAAAATCCGAGTGTCAGAGAGATGGCAACGCAACATGGTGCAGTGACTCCGTTCTTGAAGAGGCTTTGGGAAAAGACATCAATTCGAGCATTTGTTTGAATGTTTTGAGAAATTGCATAACCATTTTATTTGTGCAAATAGATTATAGAGTGTGAGAGAAAGGGCGATACGTGCCGAAAACGTTCTCACGGAACACGGGACTCTCGTTTGATGGCAGACTATTGCCGGAGTGTATGCAATGACATCAACCCAAAGTCGTTAATGCTACGCAATATTATAATGTTTATTGGCTTCTACTATTATTTAAACACTGTGATGGTGGCTGTTGAATGAAACCAACGATGTATGACAAACAGGATATTGTTTATTGTTCAATACATAAATATCTCAGCTTTTAATGTACAAGGGTAGTACTTGAGTTAAACCTATTGATGGTTCCGGGGATAGACTGCGGGGCTATCGGTCCTCTGTGTCGTGTGGCTAGCCAATCGAATATGCTTTCTTCCTAGAGAGTCGGTTGTTTATATAGATGGCTCGATGACTGTGTGTGTTGTGTAGATATACGCCTTTGTATGTGTTTCCATAATCTTCATTGATGTCATCGTATCTTCCTTAATGTATACTAGATGGCGTTACTCGTCTATTGCATTGATCTTCACAAATAGTGTATTATACGATCTACTCGGTGTTCAAGTGTTACTAGAGCAAACCGGTAGATGTCACATTCTCCCCCTCTGGTACTCTATGGTCGTCCCGACTGAGTACCAGGGACCAATTTGTTTCCGGGGTCTTCCTCTATGACGTATTGGATATGTAGGTTTGGTTACCCATGGCATCTCTCTTTTCAAACTTTGTGATTGCTGATGTATGATACTTCCCAATAGATTTGTCTGGTGTATCTGGGTGAGCAACTTCATAAGTCAACGATCCATGTTTCTTCAACACTATATATGGACCATCTCGTCGTGGAGCGAATTTAGCGGTAAACTGTTTATCAATCTTGCTCACAGGATGTGATTCGATCAAGACTAGATCTCCAACTTTGTAGTATGGGTCTGGTCTTCGGTTGCTGTTTGCTCTCTGTCGAGTCGCGTCTTTATTGATTTCTATATTTTCTTTTGCGAGTTCAAGGACCTGACTTAATTGCTTCAATTTTGGCGTAATTTCCTGCTACAAAATTTTCCGTTTCTACAACAGAGCTCAGATCATGTGTCAATTCGTATAAAGTGCGCATTTCTCTCCCAAATGTTAAGTACGAAGGGTGAGAAAACCTGTAGTTTGAGCTGTATTCATTGAAAATCTTATTGCAGGTAAAGTTGACGGCCAGTCATGATGTTTATCTTTCACCATAATTGCAATTTGTGACTTCATGTCTCTATTTTTCCTTTCCACTACATTTGGTTCAGGATGATATAGTGGGGTGAAAATTTGTTGAATCTCTAGACAATATGCAAGCTTTTGCATTATTGCGGATATAAATTGTACTCCATTATCGCTAATATTTTCCTTGGTAACCCATGCCAAAGGAATATTTCATTGAGTAAAACCACTGCACAAATTTCAGCTGTTGCTTCTTTTAGTGGAAATGTTTCAATCCATCTTGAAGCTGTATCTGCAACAATGAGGATCCATTTTTCTCCTGACGGTCCTTTTGGTAATGGACCGAAAAGATCAACGGACAATACTTCAAATTTTTGAGCAGTTACAGTTGATTGATATAACCCTGCTGGTTTTTTGTTTGTAGGTTTATACTTTTGACATTCCACACATGTTTTCACATACTTTATAACATCTTTCCGTAGCCCTGTCCAGTAGAACTTATTTGTTATGCGTTGTATTGTTTTATCTACTCCCATGTGACCTGCCGTGGGCGAATCATGGTAAGCCTTCAATACATTTTGTATTTCATGATGTGGAACTACTAACTTAGCGTTTCCGTTTTCTTGTTCTGGTGCGTGAAGATAAAGGACACCTTAGTGAAGTAAGTATACCCTCTTTATATATCCTATATAATAAGGTGATGCTTTTCCTTCTTCTAGACTTTTAATTATAGTTTTAAGGTTTTCATCATTTAATTGTTCTTCTCTTAATTGTTTTTCACTGTATTTTGGTAAGTCAATATCTGCACTGCATAAGATACAGTTTTCATCATACGTCTCACATGGTGGCCGAGATAGGATATCAGCTAAAACGTTGGTTTGTCCTGGAGAATATTGAATCTTGAACTCGTAAGGGTTGCAGCTGTAAGGCCCATCGTGCAAGGCGACCAGTAGGCGTTTTTAAGATTCATTAACCATTTTAACGGTTGATGATCTGTAATAGTTATAAACTTCGTACCTTCTATATAGCCACGAAATTTTGATATAGCCCATACTATGGCTAAAGCTTCCTTTTCTGTGACACTGTAATTGCGTTCAGCTTGAGTTTAATAGTCTACTTGCGTATTCTACAGGATGCTCATTGTCCCCCTCCCCCTGCACCAAAGCTGCTCCGATGGCATACTGGCTGGCATCAGTTTTGATAACGAAGGGCAAATCGTCACTTGCCTGTTTTAATACTGGCGTAGTAGTCAATGCATTTTTTAATTTCATGAAAGCTTCTTGTTGTTGACGTTCCCATTTCCAACTTATTTTACTCTTTGTCAGATTGGTAAGCGGTCTCGCAATTTCCGCAAAATTATTTATAAATCGTCGATACCAAGATGCGGGTTTGCAAAAATGATATCAATTGTTTTAAATTTTTAGGCGCCTGCCGATCTGCAATAGCAGATATTTTCTCTGGGTCAGTTTTAATGCCTTCCGGAACTATCAGGTGTCCCAGATATTTAATTACTGAACACATAAATTTACATTTTCTTCCTGTTTACTCGTAACTTATATTCTCTAAGCTTTGTTAATACTTCTCTAAATCCTCTATATGTTGAGAGAAAGAGAAAGATCTAATTATCAGATCATCCAAATAGCTAAGTACATACTTCGCGTGTAATCCTTGTATAAATTTGTCTATTTAATCTTTGAAAAGTAGCGGGCGCGTTTCGTAAACCGAATGGCATTCGCTTGAAACGAAACGTTCCAAATGGTGACACGAAGCTTGTTTTATCGTAATCATCTTGGATGTACTGAAATCTGCCAGTAACTAGCCTGTATGTCTATCGTAGACATATACGGCATAGGCTTTTGCCTGATGTAATAAATCATCAATCGTGGTAAAGGATATCGGTCAGGTTTAGTTATTTCATTGAGTCGACGATAATCCACACATACTCTGACATCAGTTTCTCCCCTTTGGAACTAGAATTACAGGTGCTGACCATGGGGAATCACATTCCTCGATAATGTCATCCTTAATCATATCATCTAGCTTTTCCTTTAATTGTTTTTGCCTTGTAGGTGATAATCTATATGGCTTAACACTTATAGGTGGATGATTGCCTGTATCTATTCTGTGTTGTGTAAATGGAGTTGGTTCTGAGCTTTTCTCAAAGATGTCGCTGTACTCAATCAACAGTTTATTGAACGTTATTTGTTCATTATGGTTTAGTAGGGTTCCTTCACCTGGTTTTAAATAAATATCAACAGAATACAAAGAAGAAGGGTTTATTGGTATATAATCAATTCGTGGATCTACACGTGATATGTCGTCTGCGGGTTCTCGTGGACGTATAGGACGAGGCCGGTGTATCCAATTTATGCAGAGTCCATCTGGGTCTCTTTCTTGTTGGTGGACTGTCTTCTGGATTTCTACATGGTGATGGGTGGTATCTGGAATTGGTGACAACATGTTCAATTCTTGAGCCCATTTAATGAATTCTGATGCGGCTTTAACCTCCACTGGCTCTTCAAATGTTAACTGCTTCGCCGCCTTTAACGGAATACTGCCGTTATTTAGTTGAATAAAACTGTATGTCAACTCGGGTTTATCGATGAATTGCCAACTGCGCTGTCCCAAGTTGAAATGATTCCTGACTTTTCTAAGAAGTCAATGCCAAGGAGAGTTCGGTTGTCAACAGCTTCTGGTATAACTGATAACTTTATTGGAAGTGTGCGGTCACCAATCAAAGTATCAACAATTGTTGTTAACATGTTTGAAGACCTTATAGTGCCATCCGCCAAAGTGATGTCAGTCTTTTGCTGATCGAATTTTATTCCTTTCCTGAGTAACATTTTGTATAGGCTGTATACTAGCAACACTGCAACGAGCAGCAGTATCTATGTACACATATCCTTCTTCGCCTTCTATTGTTACCTTAACAGTCGGTATCTTGGCTTCACTTTGCATAATATGTTGCATTGTGTAAAATGCAACGGGCATCGGCGGCGTTTCTTTGCTTTTACATGTGCTACAGTTGCTTCTAAATACGCCTGGCGCTCCACATCCATAGCAGGTGATTATAGGCGGCTTGCTTTCTGTTGTAGATGTTTCTTTCTGTTCAGCCAACCTCTTACGGCATACGTCATATAGGTGACCTATCTTGCCACAGAAAGAACATCTTTTAATTTGTTTCCTCTCGGAATTTGAAGTTGAAACAGTCGTTCCCTCACCAGATTCCTTCCTCAGACTTTCCAGGTGTCGACCTCGTTCTAGGAGTTCCGAAAACGTCTTAATATCGGTACGAGCTATTTCTTTCTTGTACGCAATATCCAGCAATCCGTAAACGAAATCCAAATGTTCGTCTTCCCGATGTCTTTTTGCAGGTAATTGACTTAGCAAGGCACGTTTTCTCACATACAAATTCGTCTATTGTTTGTTGAGTTTGCTTTTTCGCATATACTGCCAAATATATTTCGTGCGGTTTGCATTTTCGGTGCAAACGAACCTCTAATGGCGTCTAAAGCTTGGTTCCACTTCTTAATGTCGCTCTTGACACCACTCCACCACGTAGCAGCGGCACCAGATAACAATAATGTTAGGCCTTCCAAAGCGTCTTCGTCACTGATTTTCTCAATCTTTTTGTAGACTGATATGCTCGTTATGAACTCTTCAACTTTACAAAAGTTTCTTTCACCGTCGTAGCGTCTTGTACATCGAGCAAAACTTTTACAATGTTTGTTTGTAGTTTCGTTTGCTTCTGACAGCTTGTTGACAAGTGTATGTGAATTGTTCCTGAGTCATCACCACCATTTCTTGTTTTTTTTCAGGGACATGTCAAATCAATATAAATAATTGAGGGTAGACAATAAATTTGGGTACTCGCAAATATTAATGCGGGTAGATGAAATTTTTACGTTGGGCGCCAATGTGATGGTGGCTGTTGAATGAAACCAACGATGTATGACAAACAGGATATTGTTTATTGTTCAATACATAAATATCTCAGCTTTTAATGTACAAGGGTAGTACTTGAGTTAAACCTATTGATGGTTCCGGGGATAGACTGCGGGGCCTATCGTATCCCTTGACCTCCTAGCTGGCTATTACTGAGGGCTGCGGGGCTACCGCTCAGTGCAAGCTCTTGACAACAGAGGTGACTGCGGGGCTATCGTCCTCTGTGTCGTGTGGCTAGCTAATCGAATATGCTTTCTTCCTTAGAGAGCGGTGTTTTATATAGTTTGGCTCGATGGACTGTGTGTGTTGTGTAGATATACGCCTTTGTATGTGTCTCCATAATCTTCATTGATGTCATCGTATCTTCCTTAATGTATACTAGATGGGTCGTTACTCGTCTATTGCATTGATCTTCACAAATAGTGTATTATACGATCTACTCGGTGTTCAAGTGTTACTAGAGCAAACCGGTAGATGTCACAACACTATTTATTGCAGTAGCCAATGTGAGGTGTTTGTTTGTCATAATATCACGACGAGAGCGATCGAGACGGCGAGTTCAAGTGTTAGCTAACTTTAAATTACTTTTAATCATACAATGGCTTTCTTTCGTGCTTACTATTATTTTTTAAGTTTTATTTGACTTATAGCGTTTCACATCAGTATTGACAAGGACGAGAACTTTGTGAGGCTTAGAGTACAACATCTGCAATAATATCAACCACCGCTTACTCGCAGTTGAAATGATTTTCACAACAAACGAAGTAACTTTCATTACGAGCGAAGTGAAGTAACTTTAAGGTCATTTTTGGACGATGCGAGTGACAGTGAAATGGGCCTCCCATTTGATGGAATACTGTTGTTATATTATGCTATGAAATGTACCCAAAATCGTTCCTGCAAGGTTTCATCTTAAAAATGATTATTGGTTACTACTGACATTTAATATAGCGAATGTGAGAGAGACGGCGATATAGTGTCGTTTCGTCGCGCACAATAGTCGCCAGGTCGACGCTGTAGAGGCTCCATAACGGCTTTAAATTGAGCCGCTCGAACCAAAGCAGCGTCACTCCCAGCCAGGACTCCAGAGAAGCCGCACAGACACAGACCCTTGGAAATGAGCAGATTCGAGAAGAAAACGGTGCGAGGCCCCGGGGCGGTGCTGTACGGGGAGTGAGCAGAGGCGGGGCAAC
Organism: Leucoptera coffeella; assembly: GCA_030578115.1. Classification (NCBI taxonomy): domain Eukaryota; kingdom Metazoa; phylum Arthropoda; class Insecta; order Lepidoptera; family Lyonetiidae; genus Leucoptera; species Leucoptera coffeella. The sequence goes on from JAMBLF010000523.1 coordinate 79,385, forward strand.
ATCGCGCCCACGCAGACCGACAGGGCGAAGGCGGTGCTGGCCAGGTTCCAGGACAAGACCGCACAGCTGATGTTGCTCGAGGGACCCACTGCGGAGGAAGCGGCCGAGATGATGGATCAGCTGCTGGAGTTCGTGACGCAGGTGGCCTCGGCGGCTGCGGAGATCGCGCGCCGCAAGCGCAGCAGTCGCGTCCGCGTCCGTCACGTCTTCGAAGCCCTGCGCCGCGCTTTGGACGACTTGGACGATCTCTCGATGGACGACCACGATTACTGAGCGAAGGGACACGACGCAGGCCTCGCTGAGAGGCTGAAGACACAAAGGGCCCTTTTCAGGGCCACAATCGCATCATTTGCACGCATTGAGTGCTATATTTCTTACATACCTGATGATCAACTGACACGAACGACGCTACCGTCAAGGCGCTGGCATTAATGACGCGGTAATTTTACTTGAATTACTGCAATGCTAACTAATGCCATGGCTTTTTTCTATAACAGTAAGTTACAGTTCACTTTGAGCTAAAGACATGCCATCTATATCTCGAAGGCGAGAGGCTTTTAAATTGTGCATGGATTTTGATTTGAACGCTTTTAATCAACCATGGCTTTGTTTTTAACATACACATTTCCTAAGTATCCTTTATCTTCTTAAAAGTCTCAGATGAGAACAAAAATATAAACTACATCTAACTCACATTTAAACGATTTCCACAACAGATGGAGTGCTTTCAATGAATAGCGTGAATAAAAAAGAAAAAATCCGAGTCTCAGAGAGATGGCAACGCAACATGGTGCAGTGACTCCGTTCTTGAAGAGGTTTCGGGAAAAGACATCAATTCGAGCATTTGTTTGAATGTTTTGAGAAATTGCATAACCATTTTATTTGTGCAAATAGATTATAGAGTGTGAGAGAAAGGGCGATACGTGCCGAAAACGTTCTCACGGAACACGAGACTCTCGTTTGATGGCAGACTATTGCCGGAGTGTATGCAATGACATCAACCCAAAGTCGTTAATGCTACGCCATATTATAATGTTTATTGGCTTCTACTATTATTTTATTTAATGCAGTAGCCAATGTGAGGTGTTTGTTTGTCATAATATCACGACGAGAGCGATCGAGACGGCGAGTTCAAGTGTTAGCTAACTTTAAATTACTTTTAATCATACAATGGCTTTCTTTCGTGCATACTATTATTTTTTAAGTTTTATTTTACTTATAGCGTTTCACATCAGTATTAACAAGGACGAGAACTTTGTGAGGCTTAGAGTACAACATCTGCAATAATATCAACCACCGCTTACTCGCAGTTGAAATGATTTTCACAACAAACGAAGTAACTTTCATTACGACCGAAGTGAACTTTAACTCCACAGTCATTTTTGGACGATGCGAGTGACAGTGAAATGGGGCTCCCATTTGATGGAATACTGTTGTTATATTATGCTATGAAATGTACCCAAAATCGTTCCTGCAAGGTTTCATCTTAAAAATGATTATTGGTTACTACTGACATTTAATATAGCGAATGTGAGAGAGACGGCGATATAGTGTCGTTTCGTCGCGCACAATAGTCGCCAGGTCGACGCTGTAGAGGCTCCATAACGGCTTTAAATTGAGCCGCTCGAACCAAAGCAGCGTCACTCCCAGCCAGGACTCCAGAGAAGCCGCACAGACACAGACCCTTGGAAATGAGCAGATTCGAGAAGAAAACGGTGCGAGGCCCCGGGGCGGTGCTGTACGGGAGTGAGCAGAGGCGGGGCAACATCGCGCCCACGCAGACCGACAGGGCGAAGGCGGTGCTGGCCAGGTTCCAGGACAAGACCGCACAGCTGATGTTGCTCGAGGGAGCCACTGCGGAGGAAGCGGCCGAGATGATGGATCAGCTGCTGGAGTTCGTGACGCAGGTGGCCACGGCGGCTGCGGAGATCGCGCGCCGCAAGCGCAGAAGTCGCGTCCGCGTCCGTCACGTCTTCGAAGCCCTGCGCCGCGCTTTGGACGACTTGGACGATCTCTCGATGGACGACCAAGATTACTGAGCGAAGGGACACGACGCAGGCCTCGCTGAGAGGCTGAAGACACAAAGGGCCCTTTTCAGGGCCACAATCGCATCATTTGCACGCATTGAGTGCTATATTTCTTACATACCTGATGATCAACTGACACGAACGACGCTACCGTCAAGGCGCTGGCATTAATGACGCGGTAATTTTACTTGAATTACTGCAATGCTAACTAATGCCATGGCTTTTTTCTATAACAGTAAGTTACAGTTCACTTTGAGCTAAAGACATTTGCCGGATCTATATCTCGAAGGCGAGAGGCTTTTAAATTGTGCATGGATTTTGATTTTGAACGCTTTTAAACAACCATGGCTTTGTTTTCAACATACATATTTCCTAAGTTTCCTTTATCTTCTTAAAAGTCTCAGATGAGAACAAAAATATAAACTACATCTAACTCACATTTAAACGATTTCCACAACAGATGGAGTGCTTTCAATGAATAGCGTGAATAAAAAAGAAAAAATCCGAGTCTCAGAGAGATGGCAACGCAACATGGTGCAGTGACTCCGTTCTTGAAGAGGTTTCGGGAAAAGACATCAATTCGAGCATTTGTTTGAATGTTTTGAGAAATTGCATAACCATTTTATTTGTGCAAATAGATTATAGAGTGTGAGAGAAAGGGCGATACGTGCCGAAAACGTTCTCACGGAACACGAGACTCTCGTTTGATGGCAGACTATTGCCGGAGTGTATGCAATGACATCAACCCAAAGTCGTTAATGCTACGCCATATTATAATGTTTATTGGCTTCTACTATTATTTAAACACTATTTAATGCAGTAGCCAATGTGAGGTGTTTGTTTGTCATAATATCACGACGAGAGCGATCGAGACGGCGAGTTCAAGTGTTAGCTAACTTTAAATTACTTTTAATCATACAATGGCTTTCTTTCGTGCATACTATTATTTTTTAAGTTTTATTTTACTTATAGCGTTTCACATCAGTATTAACAAGGACGAGAACTTTGTGAGGCTTAGAGTACAACATCTGCAATAATATCAACCACCGCTTACTCGCAGTTGAAATGATTTTCACAACAAACGAAGTAACTTTCATTACGAGCGAAGTGAAGTAACTTTAAGTCATTTTTGGACGATGCGAGTGACAGTGAAATGGGCCTCCCATTTGATGGAATACTGTTGTTATATTATGCTATGAAATGTACCCAAAATCGTTCCTGCAAGGTTTCATCTTAAAAATGATTATTGGTTACTACTGACATTTAATATAGCGAATGTGAGAGAGACGGCGATATAGTGTCGTTTCGTCGCGCACAATAGTCGCCAGGTCGACGCTGTAGAGGCTCCATAACGGCTTTAAATTGAGCCGCTCGAACCAAAGCAGCGTCACTCCCAGCCAGGACTCCAGAGAAGCCGCACAGACACAGACCCTTGGAAATGAGCAGATTCGAGAAGAAAACGGTGCGAGGCCCCGGGGCGGTGCTGTACGGGAGTGAGCAGAGGCGGGGCAACATCGCGCCCACGCAGACCGACAGGGCGAAGGCGGTGCTGGCCAGGTTCCAGGACAAGACCGCACAGCTGATGTTGCTCGAGGGACCCACTGCGGAGGAAGCGGCCGAGATGATGGATCAGCTGCTGGAGTTCGTGACGCAGGTGGCCACGGCGGCTGCGGAGATCGCGCGCCGCAAGCGCAGAAGTCGCGGCCGCGTCCGTCACGTCATCGAAGCCCTGCGCCGCGCTTTGGACGACTTGGACGATCTCTCGATGGACGACCAAGATTACTGAGCGAAGGGACACGACGCAGGCCTCGCTGAGAGGCTGAAGACACAAAGGGCCCTTTTCAGGGCCACAATCGCATCATTTGCACGCATTGAGTGCTATATTTCTTACATACCCGATGATCAACTGACACGAACGACGCTACCGTCAAGGCGCTGGCATTAATGACGCGGTAATTTTACTTGAATTACTGCAATGCTAACTAATGCCATGGCTTTTTTCTATAACAGTAAGTTACAGTTCACTTTGAGCTAAAGACATGACATCTATATCTCGAAGGCGAGAGGCTTTTAAATTGTGCATGGATTTTGATTTGAACGCTTTTAATCAACCATGGCTTTGTTTTTAACATACACATTTCCTAAGTATCCTTTATCTTCTTAAAAGTCTCAGATGAGAACAAAAATATAAACTACATCTAACTCACATTTAAACGATTTCCACAACAGATGGAGTGCTTTCAATGAATAGCGTGAATAAAAAAGAAAAAATCCGAGTCTCAGAGAGACGGCAACGCAACATGGTGCAGTGACTCCGTTCTTGAAGAGGTTTCGGGAAAAGACATCAATTCGAGCATTTGTTTGAATGTTTTGAGAAATTCCATAACCATTTTATTTGTGAAAATAGATTATAGAGTGTGAGAGAAAGGGCGATACGTGCCGGAAACGTTCTCACGGAACACGGGACTCTCGTTTGATGGCAGCCTATTGCCGGAGTGTATGCAATGACATCCACCCAAAGTCGTTAATGCTACGCCATATTATAACGTTTATTGGCTTCTACTATTATTTAAACACTATTTAGTGCAGTAGCCAATGTGAGGTGTTTGTTTGTCATAATATCACGACGAGAGCGATCGAGACGGCGAGTTCAAAGGTTAGCTAACTTTAAATTACTTTTAATCATACAATTGCTTTCTTTCGTGAATACTATTATTTTTTAAGTTTTATTTTATTTATAGCGTTTCACGTCAGTATTAACAAGGACGAGAACTTTGTGAGGCTTAGAGTACAACATCTGCAATAATATCAACTACCGCTTACTCGCAGTTAAAATGATTTTCACAACAAACGAAGTAACTTTCATTACGAGCGAAGTAACTTTAAGTCCACAGTCATTTTTGGACGATGCGAGTGACAGTGAAATGGGGCTCCCATTTGATGGAATACTGTTGTTACATTATGCTATGAAATGTACCCGAAATCGTTCCTGCAAGGTTTCATCTTAAAAATGATAATTGGTTACTACTGATATTTAATATAGCGAATGTGAGAGAGACGGCGACATAGTGTCGTTTCGTCGCGCACAATAGTCGCCAGGTCGACGCTGCAGAGCCTCCATAGCGGCTTTAAATTGAGCCGCTCGAACCAAAGCAGCGTCACTCCCAGCCAGGACTCCAGAGAAGCCGCACAGACACAGACCCTTGGAAATGAGCAGATTCGAGAAGAAAACGGTGCGAGGCCCCGGGGCGGTGCTGTACGGGAGTGAGCAGAGGCGGGGCAACATCGCGCCCACGCAGACCGACAGGGCGAAGGCGGTGCTGGCCAGGTTCCAGGACAAGACCGCACAGCTGATGTTGCTCGAGGGACCCACTGCGGAGGAAGCGGCCGAGATGATGGATCAGCTGCTGGAGTTCGTGACGCAGGTGGCCACGGCGGCTGCGGAGATCGCGCGCCGCAAGCGCAGCAGTCGCGTCCGCGTCCGTCACGTCTTCGAAGCCCTGCGCCGCGCTTTGGACGACTTGGACGATCTCTCGACGGACGACCAAGATTACTGAGCGAAGGGACACGACGCAGGCCTCGCTGAGAGGCTGAAGACACAAAGGGCCCTTTTCAGGGCCACAATCGCATCATTTGCACGCATTGAGTGCTATATTTCTTACATACCCGATGATCAACTGACACGAACGACGCTACCGTCAAGGCGCTGGCATTAATGACGCGGTAATTTTACTTGAATTACTGCAATGCTAACTAATGCCATGGCTTTTTTCTATAACAGTAAGTTACAGTTCACTTTGAGCTAAAGACATGACATCTATATCTCGAAGGCGAGAGGCTTTTAAATTGTGCATGGATTTTGATTTGAACGCTTTTAATCACACATGGCTTTGTTTTCAACATACATATTTCCTAGGTTTCCTTTATCTTCTTAAAAGTCTTAGATGAGAACAAAAATATAAACTACATCTAACTCACATTTAAACGATTTCCACAACAGATGGAGTGCTTTCAATGAATAGCGTGAATAAAAAAGAAAAAATCCGAGTCTCAGAGAGATGGCAACGCAACATGGTGCAGTGACTCCGTTCTTGAAGAGGTTTCGGGAAAAGACATCAATTCGAGCATTTGTTTGAATGTTTTGAGAAATTCCATAACCATTTTATTTGTGAAAATAGATTATAGAGTGTGAGAGAAAGGGCGATACGTGCCGGAAACGTTCTCACGGAACACGGGACTCTCGTTTGATGGCAGCCTATTGCCGGAGTGTATGCAATGACATCCACCCAAAGTCGTTAATGCTACGCCATATTATAACGTTTATTGGCTTCTACTATTATTTAAACACTATTTAGTGCAGTAGCCAATGTGAGGTGTTTGTTTGTCATAATATCACGACGAGAGCGATCGAGACGGCGAGTTCAAGTGTTAGCTAACTTTAAATTACTTTTAATCATACAATGGCTTTCTTTCGTGCATACTATTATTTTTTAAGTTTTATTTTACTTATAGCGTTTCACATCAGTATTAACAAGGACGAGAACTTTGTGAGGCTTAGAGTACAACATCTGCAATAATATCAACTACCGCTTACTCGCAGTTAAAATGATTTTCACAACAAACGAAGTAACTTTCATTACGAGCGAAGTAACTTTAAGTCCACAGTCATTTTTGGACGATGCGAGTGACAGTGAAATGGGGCTCCCATTTGATGGAATACTGTTGTTACATTATGCTATGAAATGTACCCGAAATCGTTTCATTTTAAAAATGATAATTGGTTACTACTGATATTTAATATAGCGAATGTGAGAGAGACGGCGACATAGTGTCGTTTCGTCGCGCACAATAGTCGCCAGGTCGACGCTGCAGAGCCTCCATAGCGGCTTTAAATTGAGCCGCTCGAACCAAAGCAGCGTCACTCCCAGCCAGGACTCCAGAGAAGCCGCACAGACACAGACCCTTGGAAATGAGCAGATTCGAGAAGAAAACGGTGCGAGGCCCCGGGGCGGTGCTGTACGGGAGTGAGCAGAGGCGGGGCAACATCGCGCCCACGCAGACCGACAGGGCGAAGGCGGTGCTGGCCAGGTTCCAGGACAAGACCGCACAGCTGATGTTGCTCGAGGGACCCACTGCGGAGGAAGCGGCCGAGATGATGGATCAGCTGCTGGAGTTCGTGACGCAGGTGGCCACGGCGGCTGCGGAGATCGCGCGCCGCAAGCGCAGCAGTCGCGTCCGCGTCCGTCACGTCTTCGAAGCCCTGCGCCGCGCTTTGGACGACTTGGACGATCTCTCGACGGACGACCAAGATTACTGAGCGAAGGGACACGACGCAGGCCTCGCTGAGAGGCTGAAGACACAAAGGGCCCTTTTCAGGGCCACAATCGCATCATTTGCACGCATTGAGTGCTATATTTCTTACATACCCGATGATCAACTGACACGAACGACGCTACCGTCAAGGCGCTGGCATTAATGACGCGGTAATTTTACTTGAATTACTGCAATGCTAACTAATGCCATGGCTTTTTTCTATAACAGTAAGTTACAGTTCACTTTGAGCTAAAGACATGACATCTATATCTCGAAGGCGAGAGGCTTTTAAATTGTGCATGGATTTTGATTTGAACGCTTTTAATCACACATGGCTTTGTTTTCAACATACATATTTCCTAGGTTTCCTTTATCTTCTTAAAAGTCTTAGATGAGAACAAAAATATAAACTACATCTAACTCACATTTAAACGATTTCCACAACAGATGGAGTGCTTTCAATGAATAGCGTGAATAAAAAAGAAAAAATCCGAGTCTCAGAGAGACGGCAACGCAACATGGTGCAGTGACTCCGTTCTTGAAGAGGTTTCGGGAAAAGACATCAATTCGAGCATTTGTTTGAATGTTTTGAGAAATTCCATAACCATTTTATTTGTGAAAATAGATTATAGAGTGTGAGAGAAAGGGCGATACGTGCCGGAAACGTTCTCACGGAACACGGGACTCTCGTTTGATGGCAGCCTATTGCCGGAGTGTATGCAATGACATCCACCCAAAGTCGTTAATGCTACGCCATATTATAACGTTTATTGGCTTCTACTATTATTTAAACACTATTTAGTGCAGTAGCCAATGTGAGGTGTTTGTTTGTCATAATATCACGACGAGAGCGAGCGAGACGGCGAGTTCAAGTGTTAGCTAACTTTAAATTACTTTTAATCATACATATAGGCTTTCTTTCGTGCATACTATTATTTTTTAAGTTTTATATTACTTATAGCGTTTCACATCAGTATTAACAGGGACGAGAACTTTGTGAGGCTTAGAGTACAACATCTGCAATAATATCAACTACCGCTTACTCGCAGTTAAAATGATTTTCACAACAAACGAAGTAACTTTCATTACGAGCGAAGTAACATTAAGTCCACAGTCATTTTCCGACGATGCGAGTGACAGTGAAATGGGGCTGCCATTTGATGGAATACTGTTGTTACATGATGCTATGAAATGTACCCGAAATCGTTCCTGCAAGGTTTCATCTTCAAAATGATTATTGGTTACTACTGATATTTAATATAGCGAATGTGAGAGAGACGGCGATATAGTTTCGTTTCGTCGCGCACAATAGTCGCCAGGTCGACGCTGTAGAGCCTCCATAGCGGCTTTAAATTGAGCCGCTCGAACCAAAGCAGCGTCACTCCCAGCCAGGACTCCAGAGAAGCCGCACAGACACAGACCCTTGGAAATGAGCAGATTCGAGAAGAAAACGGTGCGAGGCCCCGGGGCGGTGCTGTACGGGAGTGAGCAGAGGCGGGGCAACATCGCGCCCACGCAGACCGACAGGGCGAAGGCGGTGCTGGCCAGGTTCCAGGACAAGACCGCACAGCTGATGTTGCTCGAGGGACCCACTGCGGAGGAAGCGGCCGAGATGATGGATCAGCTGCTGGAGTTCGTGACGCAGGTGGCCACGGCGGCTGCGGAGATCGCGCGCCGCAAGCGCAGCAGTCGCGTCCGCGTCCGTCACGTCTTCGAAGCCCTGCGCCGCGCTTTGGACGACTTGGACGATCTCTCGACGGACGACCAAGATTACTGAGCGAAGGGACACGACGCAGGCCTCGCTGAGAGGCTGAAGACACAAAGGGCCCTTTTCAGGGCCACAATCGCATCATTTGCACGCATTGAGTGCTATATTTCTTACATACCCGATGATCAACTGACACGAACGACGCTACCGTCAAGGCGCTGGCATTAATGACGCGGTAATTTTACTTGAATTACTGCAATGCTAACTAATGCCATGGCTTTTTTCTATAACAGTAAGTTACAGTTCACTTTGAGCTAAAGACATGACATCTATATCTCGAAGGCGAGAGGCTTTTAAATTGTGCATGGATTTTGATTTGAACGCTTTTAATCACACATGGCTTTGTTTTCAACATACATATTTCCTAGGTTTCCTTTATCTTCTTAAAAGTCTTAGATGAGAACAAAAATATAAACTACATCTAACTCACATTTAAACGATTTCCACAACAGATGGAGTGCTTTCAATGAATAGCGTGAATAAAAAAGAAAAAATCCGAGTCTCAGAGAGATGGCAACGCAACATGGTGCAGTGACTCCGTTCTTGAAGAGGTTTCGGGAAAAGACATCAATTCGAGCATTTGTTTGAATGTTTTGAGAAATTCCATAACCATTTTATTTGTGAAAATAGATTATAGAGTGTGAGAGAAAGGGCGATACGTGCCGAAAACGTTCTCACGGAACACGGGACTCTCGTTTGATGGCAGACTATTGCCGGAGTGTATGCAATGACATCAACCCAAAGTCGTTAATGCTACGCCATATTATAACGTTTATTGGCTTCTACTATTATTTAAACACTATTTAGTGCAGTAGCCAATGTGAGGTGTTTGTTTGTCATAATATCACGACGAGAGCGAGCGAGACGGCGAGTTCAAGTGTTAGCTAACTTTAAATTACTTTTAATCATACAATGGCTTTCTTTCGTGCATACTATTATTTTTTAAGTTTTATTTTACTTATAGCGTTTCACATCAGTATTAACAAGGACGAGAACTTTGTGAGGCTTAGAGTACAACATCTGCAATAATATCAACCACCGCTTACTCGCAGTTGAAATGATTTTCACAACAAACGAAGTAACTTTCATTACGAGCGAAGTAACTTTTCCACAGTCATTTTTGGACGATGCGAGTGACAGTGAAATGGGGCTCCCATTTGATGGAATACTGTTGTTACATTATGCTATGAAATGTACCCAAAATCGTTCCTGCAAGGTTTCATCTTAAAAATGATAATTGGTTACTACTGACATTTAATATAGCGAATGTGAGAGAGACGGCGATATAGTGTCGTTTCGTCGCGCACAATAGTCGCCAGGTCGACGCTGTAGAGGCTCCATAACGGCTTTAAATTGAGCCGCTCGAACCAAAGCAGCGTCACTCCCAGCCAGGACTCCAGAGAAGCCGCACAGACACAGACCCTTGGAAATGAGCAGATTCGAGAAGAAAACGGTGCGAGGCCCCGGGGCGGTGCTGTACGGGAGTGAGCAGAGGCGGGGCAACATCGCGCCCACGCAGACCGACAGGGCGAAGGCGGTGCTGGCCAGGTTCCAGGACAAGACCGCACAGCTGATGTTGCTCGAGGGACCCACTGCGGAGGAAGCGGCCGAGATGATGGATCAGCTGCTGGAGTTCGTGACGCAGGTGGCCACGGCGGCTGCGGAGATCGCGCGCCGCAAGCGCAGCAGTCGCGTCCGCGTCCGTCACGTCTTCGAAGCCCTGCGCCGCGCTTTGGACGACTTGGACGATCTCTCGACGGACGACCAAGATTACTGAGCGAAGGGACACGACGCAGGCCTCGCTGAGAGGCTGAAGACACAAAGGGCCCTTTTCAGGGCCACAATCGCATCATTTGCACGCATTGAGTGCTATATTTCTTACATACCCGATGATCAACTGACACGAACGACGCTACCGTCAAGGCGCTGGCATTAATGACGCGGTAATTTTACTTGAATTACTGCAATGCTAACTAATGCCATGGCTTTTTTCTATAACAGTAAGTTACAGTTCACTTTGAGCTAAAGACATGACATCTATATCTCGAAGGCGAGAGGCTTTTAAATTGTGCATGGATTTTGATTTGAACGCTTTTAATCACACATGGCTTTGTTTTCAACATACATATTTCCTAGGTTTCCTTTATCTTCTTAAAAGTCTTAGATGAGAACAAAAATATAAACTACATCTAACTCACATTTAAACGATTTCCACAACAGATGGAGTGCTTTCAATGAATAGCGTGAATAAAAAAGAAAAAATCCGAGTGTCAGAGAGATGGCAACGCAACATGGTGCAGTGACTCCGTTCTTGAAGAGGTTTCGGGAAAAGACATCAATTCGAGCATTTGTTTGAATGTTTTGAGAAATTCCATAACCATTTTATTTGTGAAAATAGATTATAGAGTGTGAGAGAAAGGGCGATACGTGCCGAAAACGTTCTCACGGAACACGGGACTCTCGTTTGATGGCAGACTATTGCCGGAGTGTATGCAATGACATCAACCCAAAGTCGTTAATGCTACGCCATATTATAACGTTTATTGGCTTCTACTATTATTTAAACACTATTTAGTGCAGTAGCCAATGTGAGGTGTTTGTTTGTCATAATATCACGACGAGAGCGATCGAGACGGCGAGTTCAAAGGTTAGCTAACTTTAAATTACTTTTAATCATACAATGGCTTTCTTTCGTGCATACTATTATTTTTTAAGTTTTATTTTACTTATAGCGTTTCACATCAGTATTAACAAGGACGAGAACTTTGTGAGGCTTAGAGTACAACATCTGCAATAATATCAACCACCGCTTACTCGCAGTTGAAATGATTTTCACAACAAACGAAGTAACTTTCATTACGAGCGAAGTAACTTTAAGTCCACAGTCATTTTTGGACGATGCGAGTGACAGTGAAATGGGGCTCCCATTTGATGGAATACTGTTGTTACATTATGCTATGAAATGTACCCGAAATCGTTTCTGCAAGGTTTCATTTTAAAAATGATAATTGGTTACTACTGATATTTAATATAGCGAATGTGAGAGAGACGGCGACATAGTGTCGTTTCGTCGCGCACAATAGTCGCCAGGTCGACGCTGCAGAGCCTCCATAGCGGCTTTAAATTGAGCCGCTCGAACCAAAGCAGCGTCACTCCCAGCCAGGACTCCAGAGAAGCCGCACAGACACAGACCCTTGGAAATGAGCAGATTCGAGAAGAAAACGGTGCGAGGCCCCGGGGCGGTGCTGTACGGGAGTGAGCAGAGGCGGGGCAACATCGCGCCCACGCAGACCGACAGGGCGAAGGCGGTGCTGGCCAGGTTCCAGGACAAGACCGCACAGCTGATGTTGCTCGAGGGACCCACTGCGGAGGAAGCGGCCGAGATGATGGATCAGCTGCTGGAGTTCGTGACGCAGGTGGCCACGGCGGCTGCGGAGATCGCGCGCCGCAAGCGCAGCAGTCGCGTCCGCGTCCGTCACGTCTTCGAAGCCCTGCGCCGCGCTTTGGACGACTTGGACGATCTCTCGACGGACGACCAAGATTACTGAGCGAAGGGACACGACGCAGGCCTCGCTGAGAGGCTGAAGACACAAAGGGCCCTTTTCAGGGCCACAATCGCATCATTTGCACGCATTGAGTGCTATATTTCTTACATACCCGATGATCAACTGACACGAACGACGCTACCGTCAAGGCGCTGGCATTAATGACGCGGTAATTTTACTTGAATTACTGCAATGCTAACTAATGCCATGGCTTTTTTCTATAACAGTAAGTTACAGTTCACTTTGAGCTAAAGACATGACATCTATATCTCGAAGGCGAGAGGCTTTTAAATTGTGCATGGATTTTGATTTGAACGCTTTTAATCACACATGGCTTTGTTTTCAACATACATATTTCCTAGGTTTCCTTTATCTTCTTAAAAGTCTTAGATGAGAACAAAAATATAAACTACATCTAACTCACATTTAAACGATTTCCACAACAGATGGAGTGCTTTCAATGAATAGCGTGAATAAAAAAGAAAAAATCCGAGTCTCAGAGAGATGGCAACGCAACATGGTGCAGTGACTCCGTTCTTGAAGAGGTTTCGGGAAAAGACATCAATTCGAGCATTTGTTTGAATGTTTTGAGAAATTCCATAACCATTTTATTTGTGAAAATAGATTATAGAGTGTGAGAGAAAGGGCGATACGTGCCGGAAACGTTCTCACGGAACACGGGACTCTCGTTTGATGGCAGCCTATTGCCGGAGTGTATGCAATGACATCCACCCAAAGTCGTTAATGCTACGCCATATTATAACGTTTATTGGCTTCTACTATTATTTAAACACTATTTAGTGCAGTAGCCAATGTGAGGTGTTTGTTTGTCATAATATCACGACGAGAGCGAGCGAGACGGCGAGTTCAAAGGTTAGCTAACTTTAAATTACTTTTAATCATACAATTGCTTTCTTTCGTGAATACTATTATTTTTTAAGTTTTATTTTATTTATAGCGTTTCACGTCAGTATTAACAGGGACGAGAACTTTGTGAGGCTTAGAGTACAACATCTGCAATAATATCAACTACCGCTTACTCGCAGTTAAAATGATTTTCACAACAAACGAAGTAACTTTCATTACGAGCGAAGTAACTTTAAGTCCACAGTCATTTTTGGACGATGCGAGTGACAGTGAAATGGGGCTCCCATTTGATGGAATACTGTTGTTACATTATGCTATGAAATGTACCCGAAATCGTTTCATTTTAAAAATGATAATTGGTTACTACTGATATTTAATATAGCGAATGTGAGAGAGACGGCGACATAGTGTCGTTTCGTCGCGCACAATAGTCGCCAGGTCGACGCTGCAGAGCCTCCATAGCGGCTTTAAATTGAGCCGCTCGAACCAAAGCAGCGTCACTCCCAGCCAGGACTCCAGAGAAGCCGCACAGACACAGACCCTTGGAAATGAGCAGATTCGAGAAGAAAACGGTGCGAGGCCCCGGGGCGGTGCTGTACGGGAGTGAGCAGAGGCGGGGCAACATCGCGCCCACGCAGACCGACAGGGCGAAGGCGGTGCTGGCCAGGTTCCAGGACAAGACCGCACAGCTGATGTTGCTCGAGGGACCCACTGCGGAGGAAGCGGCCGAGATGATGGATCAGCTGCTGGAGTTCGTGACGCAGGTGGCCACGGCGGCTGCGGAGATCGCGCGCCGCAAGCGCAGCAGTCGCGTCCGCGTCCGTCACGTCTTCGAAGCCCTGCGCCGCGCTTTGGACGACTTGGACGATCTCTCGATGGACGACCACGATTACTGAGCGAAGGGACACGACGCAGGCCTCGCTGAGAGGCTGAAGACACAAAGGGCCCTTTTCAGGGCCACAATCGCATCATTTGCACGCATTGAGTGCTATATTTCTTACATACCCGATGATCAACTGACACGAACGACGCTACCGTCAAGGCGCTGGCATTAATGACGCGGTAATTTTACTTGAATTACTGCAATGCTAACTAATGCCATGGCTTTTATCTATAACAGTAAGTTACAGTTCACTTTGAGCTAAAGACATGCTACATCTATATCTCGAAGGCGAGAGGCTTTTAAATTGTGCATGGATTTTGATTTGAACGCTTTTAATCAACCATGGCTTTGTTTTTAACATACACATTTCCTAAGTATCCTTTATCTTCTTAAAAGTCTCAGATGAGAACAAAAATATAAACTACATCTAACTCACATTTAAACGATTTCCACAACAGATGGAGTGCTTTCAATGAATAGCGTGAATAAAAAAGAAAAAATCCGAGTCTCAGAGAGATGGCAACGCAACATGGTGCAGTGACTCCGTTCTTGAAGAGGTTTCGGGAAAAGACATCAATTCGAGCATTTGTTTGAATGTTTTGAGAAATTGCATAACCATTTTATTTGTGCAAATAGATTATAGAGTGTGAGAGAAAGGGCGATACGTGCCGAAAACGTTCTCACGGAACACGGGACTCTCGTTTGATGGCAGACTATTGCCGGAGTGTATGCAATGACATCAACCCAAAGTCGTTAATGCTACGCCATATTATAACGTTTATTGGCTTCTACTATTATTTAAACACTATTTAGTGCAGTAGCCAATGTGAGGTGTTTGTTTGTCATAATATCACGACGAGAGCGATCGAGACGGCGAGTTCAAGTGTTAGCTAACTTTAAATTACTTTTAATCATACAATGGCTTTCTTTCGTGCATACTATTATTTTTTAAGTTTTATTTTACTTATAGCGTTTCACATCAGTATTGACAAGGACGAGAACTTTGTGAGGCTTAGAGTACAACATCTGCAATAATATCAACCACCGCTTACTCGCAGTTGAAATGATTTTCACAACAAACGAAGTAACTTTCATTACGAGCGAAGTAACTTTAAGTACAGTCATTTTTGGACGATGCGAGTGACAGTGAAATGGGGCTCCCATTTGATGGAATACTGTTGTTACATTATGCTATGAAATGTACCCGAAATCGTTCCTGCAAGGTTTCATTTTAAAAATGATAATTGGTTACTACTGATATTTAATATAGCGAATGTGAGAGAGACGGCGACATAGTGTCGTTTCGTCGCGCACAATAGTCGCCAGGTCGACGCTGTAGAGGCTCCATAGCGGCTTTAAATTGAGCCGCTCGAACCAAAGCAGCGTCACTCCCAGCCAGGACTCCAGAGAAGCCGCACAGACACAGACCCTTGGAAATGAGCAGATTCGAGAAGAAAACGGTGCGAGGCCCCGGGGCGGTGCTGTACGGGAGTGAGCAGAGGCGGGGCAACATCGCGCCCACGCAGACCGACAGGGCGAAGGCGGTGCTGGCCAGGTTCCAGGACAAGACCGCACAGCTGATGTTGCTCGAGGGACCCACTGCGGAGGAAGCGGCCGAGATGATGGATCAGCTGCTGGAGTTCGTGACGCAGGTGGCCACGGCGGCTGCGGAGATCGCGCGCCGCAAGCGCAGCAGTCGCGTCCGCGTCCGTCACGTCTTCGAAGCCCTGCGCCGCGCTTTGGACGACTTGGACGATCTCTCGACGGACGACCAAGATTACTGAGCGAAGGGACACGACGCAGGCCTCGCTGAGAGGCTGAAGACACAAAGGGCCCTTTTCAGGGCCACAATCGCATCATTTGCACGCATTGAGTGCTATATTTCTTACATACCCGATGATCAACTGACACGAACGACGCTACCGTCAAGGCGCTGGCATTAATGACGCGGTAATTTTACTTGAATTACTGCAATGCTAACTAATGCCATGGCTTTTTTCTATAACAGTAAGTTACAGTTCACTTTGAGCTAAAGACATGACATCTATATCTCGAAGGCGAGAGGCTTTTAAATTGTGCATGGATTTTGATTTGAACGCTTTTAATCACACATGGCTTTGTTTTCAACATACATATTTCCTAGGTTTCCTTTATCTTCTTAAAAGTCTTAGATGAGAACAAAAATATAAACTACATCTAACTCACATTTAAACGATTTCCACAACAGATGGAGTGCTTTCAATGAATAGCGTGAATAAAAAAGAAAAAATCCGAGTCTCAGAGAGATGGCAACGCAACATGGTGCAGTGACTCCGTTCTTGAAGAGGTTTCGGGAAAAGACATCAATTCGAGCATTTGTTTGAATGTTTTGAGAAATTCCATAACCATTTTATTTGTGAAAATAGATTATAGAGTGTGAGAGAAAGGGCGATACGTGCCGGAAACGTTCTCACGGAACACGGGACTCTCGTTTGATGGCAGACTATTGCCGGAGTGTATGCAATGACATCCACCCAAAGTCGTTAATGCTACGCCATATTATAACGTTTATTGGCTTCTACTATTATTTAAACACTAAGTGCACAATGTAGGTGTTTGTTTGTCATAATATCACGACGAGAGCGATCGAGACGGCGAGTTCCAAGTGTTAGCTAACTTTAAATTACTTTTAATCGTACAATGGCTTTCTTTCGTGCATACTATTATTTTTTAAGTTTTATTTTACTTATAGCGTTTCACATCAGTATTAACAAGGACGAGAACTTTGTGAGGCTTAGAGTACAACATCTGCAATAATATCAACTACCGCTTACTCGCAGTTAAAATGATTTTCACAACAAACGAAGTAACTTTCATTACGAGCGAAGTAACTTTAAGTCGACAGTCATTTTTGGACGATGCGAGTGACAGTGAAATGGGTCTCCCATTTGATGGAATACTGTTGTTACATTATGCTATGAAATGTACCCGAAATCGTTCCTGCAAGGTTTCATTTTAAAAATGATAATTGGTTACTACTGATATTTAATATAGCGAATGTGAGAGAGACGGCGACATAGTGTCGTTTCGTCGCGCACAATAGTCGCCAGGTCGACGCTGTAGAGCCTCCATAGCGGCTTTAAATTGAGCCGCTCGAACCAAAGCAGCGTCACTCCCAGCCAGGACTCCAGAGAAGCCGCACAGACACAGACCCTTGGAAATGAGCAGATTCGAGAAGAAAACGGTGCGAGGCCCCGGGGCGGTGCTGTACGGGAGTGAGCAGAGGCGGGGCAACATCGCGCCCACGCAGACCGACAGGGCGAAGGCGGTGCTGGCCAGGTTCCAGGACAAGACCGCACAGCTGATGTTGCTCGAGGGACCCACTGCGGAGGAAGCGGCCGAGATGATGGATCAGCTGCTGGAGTTCGTGACGCAGGTGGCCACGGCGGCTGCGGAGATCGCGCGCCGCAAGCGCAGCAGTCGCGTCCGCGTCCGTCACGTCTTCGAAGCCCTGCGCCGCGCTTTGGACGACTTGGACGATCTCTCGATGGACGACCACGATTACTGAGCGAAGGACACGTCACACGACGCAGGCCTCGCTGAGAGGCTGAAGACACAAAGGGCCCTTTTCAGGGCCACAATCGCATCATTTGCACTCATTGAGTGCTATATTTCTTACATACCCGATGATCAACTGACACGAACGACGCTACCGTCAAGACGCTGGCATTAATGACGCGGTAATTTTACTTGAATTACTGTAATGATAACTAATGCCATTGCTTCTTTCTATAACAGTAAGTTACACTTCATTTTGAGCTAAAGACATGGCAAATTTTGTTAATATTCGTAATTTGGCTACGGATCTCCTTCCTGTCTTTCTATATCTCGAAGGCGAGAGGCTTTTAAATTGTGCATGGATTTTCATTTGAACGCTTTTAATCAACCATGGCTTTGTTTTCAACATACATATCTCCTAGGTTTCCTTTATCTTCTTAAAAGTCTCAGATAAGAACAAAAATATAAACTACATCTAACTCACATTTAAACGATTTCCACAACAGATGGAGTGCTTTCAATGAATAGCGTGAATAAAAAAGAAAAAATCCGAGTGTCAGAGAGATGGCAACGCAACATGGTGCAGTGACTCCGTTCTTGAAGAGGCTTCGGGAAAAGACATCAATTCGAGCATTTGTTTGAATGTTTTGAGAAATTCCATAACCATTTTATTTGTGCAAATAGATTATAGAGTGTGAGAGAAATGGCGATACGTGCCGAAAACGTTCTCACGGAACACGGGACTCTCGTTTGATGGCAGACTATGGCCGGAGTGTATGCAATGACATCCACCCAAAGTCGTTAATGCTACGCAATATTATAATGTTTATTGGCTTCTACTATTATTTAAACACTATTTATTGCAGTAGCCAATGTGAGGCGTTTGTTTGTCATAATATCACGACGAGAGCGATCGAGACGGCGAGTTCAAGTGTTAGCTAACTTTAAATTACTTCTAATCATACAATGGCTTTCTTTCGTGCATACTATTATTTTTTAAGTTTTATTTTACTTATAGCGTTTCACATCAGTATTGACAAGGACGAGAACTTTGTGAGGCTTAGAGTACAACATCTGCAATAATATCAACCACCGCTTACTCGCAGTTGAAATGATTTTCACAACAAACGAAGTAACTTTCATTACGAGCGAAGTAACTTTAAGTCGACAGTCATTTTTGGACGATGCGAGTGACAGTGAAATGGGGCTCCCATTTGATGGAATACTGTTGTTACATTATGCTAGGAAATGTACCCGAAATCGTTTCTGCAAGGTTTCATTTTAAAAATGATAATTGGTTACTACTGATATTTAATATAGTGAATGTGAGAGAGACGGCGACATAGTGTCGTTTCGTCGCGCACAATAGTCGCCAGGTCGACGCTGTAGAGGCTCCATAGCGGCTTTAAATTGAGCCGCTCGAACCAAAGCAGCGTCACTCCCAGCCAGGACTCCAGAGAAGCCGCACAGACACAGACCCTTGGAAATGAGCAGATTCGAGAAGAAAACGGTGCGAGGCCCCGGGGCGGTGCTGTACGGGAGTGAGCAGAGGCGGGGCAACATCGCGCCCACGCAGACCGACAGGGCGAAGGCGGTGCTGGCCAGGTTCCAGGACAAGTCCGCACAGCTGATGTTGCTCGAGGGACCCACTGCGGAGGAAGCGGCCGAGATGATGGATCAGCTGCTGGAGTTCGTGACGCAGGTGGCCACGGCGGCTGCGGAGATAGCGCGCCGCAAGCGCAGCAGTCGCGTCCGCGTCCGTCACGTCTTCGAAGCCCTGCGCCGCGCTTTGGACGACTTGGACGATCTCTCGATGGACGACCACGATTACTGAGCGAAGGGACACGTCACACGACGCAGGCCTCGCTGAGAGGCTGAAGACACAAAGGGCCCTTTTCAGGGCCACAATCGCATCATTTGCACTCATTGAGTGCTATATTTCTTACATACCCGATGATCAACTGACACGAACGACGCTACCGTCAAGACGCTGGCATTAATGACGCGGTAATTTTACTTGAATTACTGTAATGCTAACTAATGCCATTGCTTCTTTCTATAACAGTAAGTTACACTTCATTTTGAGCTAAAGACATGGCAAATTTTGTTAATATTCGTAATTTGGCTACGGATCTCCTTCCTGTCTTTCTATATCTCGAAGGCGAGAGGCTTTTAAATTGTGCATGGATTTTCATTTGAACGCTTTTAATCAACCATGGCTTTGTTTTCAACATACATATTTCCTAAGTTTCCTTTATCTTCTTAAAAGTCTCAGATGAGAACAAAACTATAAACTACATCTAACTCACATTTAAACGATTTCCACAACAGATGGAGTGCTTTCAATGAATAGCGTGAATAAAAAAGAAAAAATCCGAGTGTCAGAGAGATGGCAACGCAACATGGTGCAGTGACTCCGTTCTTGAAGAGGCTTCGGGAAAAGACATCAATTCGAGCATTTGTTTGAATGTTTTGAGAAATTGCATAACCATTTTATTTGTGTAAATAGATTATAGAGTGTGAGAGAAAGGGCGATACGTGCCGAAAACGTTCTCACGGAACACGAGACTCTCGTTTGATGGCAGACTATTGCCGGAGTGTATGCAATGACATCAACCCAAAGTCGTTAATGCTACGCAATATTATAATGTTTATTGGCTTCTACTATTATTTAAACACTATTTATTGCAGTAGCCAATGTGAGGCGTTTGTTTGTCATAATATCACGACGAGAGCGATCGAGACGGCGAGTTCAAGTGTTAGCTAACTTTAAATTACTTCTAATCATACAATGGCTTTCTTTCGTGCATAGTATTATTTTTTAAGTTTTATTTTACTTATAGCGTTTCACATCAGTATTGACAAGGACGAGAACTTTGTGAGGCTTAGAGTACAACATCTGCAATAATATCAACCACCGCTTACTCGCAGTTGAAATGATTTTCACAACAAACGAAGTAACTTTCATTACGAGCGAAGTAACTTTAAGTCGACAGTCATTTTTGGACGATGCGAGTGACAGTGAAATGGGGCTCCCATTTGATGGAATACTGTTGTTACATTATGCTAGGAAATGTACCCGAAATCGTTTCTGCAAGGTTTCATTTTAAAAATGATAATTGGTTACTACTGATATTTAATACAGCGAATGTGAGAGAGACGGCGACATAGTGTCGTTTCGTCGCGCACAATAGTCGCCAGGTCGACGCTGTAGAGGCTCCATAGCGGCTTTAAATTGAGCCGCTCGAACCAAAGCAGCGTCACTCCCAGCCAGGACTCCAGAGAAGCCGCACAGACACAGACCCTTGGAAATGAGCAGATTCGAGAAGAAAACGGTGCGAGGCCCCGGGGCGGTGCTGTACGGGAGTGAGCAGAGGCGGGGCAACATCGCGCCCACGCAGACCGACAGGGCGAAGGCGGTGCTGGCCAGGTTCCAGGACAAGACCGCACAGCTGATGTTGCTCGAGGGACCCACTGCGGAGGAAGCGGCCGAGATGATGGATCAGCTGCTGGAGTTCGTGACGCAGGTGGCCACGGCGGCTGCGGAGATAGCGCGCCGCAAGCGCAGCAGTCGCGTCCGCGTCCGTCACGTCTTCGAAGCCCTGCGCCGCGCTTTGGACGACTTGGACGATCTCTCGATGGACGACCACGATTACTGAGCGAAGGGACACGTCACACGACGCAGGCCTCGCTGAGAGGCTGAAGACACAAAGGGCCCTTTTCAGGGCCACAATCGCATCATTTGCACTCATTGAGTGCTATATTTCTTACATACCCGATGATCAACTGACACGAACGACGCTACCGTCAAGACGCTGGCATTAATGACGCGGTAATTTTACTTGAATTACTGTAATGCTAACTAATGCCATTGCTTCTTTCTATAACAGTAAGTTACACTTCATTTTGAGCTAAAGACATGGCAAATTTTGTTAATATTCGTAATTTGGCTACGGATCTCCTTCCTGTCTTTCTATATCTCGAAGGCGAGAGGCTTTTAAATTGTGCATGGATTTTCATTTGAACGCTTTAAATCAACCATGGCTTTGTTTTCAACATACATATCTCCTAGGTTTCCTTTATCTTCTTAAAAGTCTCAGATAAGAACAAAAATATAAACTACATCTAACTCACATTTAAACGATTTCCACAACAGATGGAGTGCTTTCAATGAATAGCGTGAATAAAAAAGAAAAAATCCGAGTGTCAGAGAGATGGCAACGCAACATGGTGCAGTGACTCCGTTCTTGAAGAGGCTTCGGGAAAAGACATCAATTCGAGCATTTGTTTGAATGTTTTGAGAAATTGCATAACCATTTTATTTGTGCAAATAGATTATAGAGTGTGAGAGAAAGGGCGATACGTGCCGAAAACGTTCTCACGGAACACGGGACTCTCGTTTGATGGCAGACTATTGCCGGAGTGTATGCAATGACATCAACCCAAAGTCGTTAATGCTACGCAATATTATAATGTTTATTGGCTTCTACTATTATTTAAACACTATTTATTGCAGTAGCCAATGTGAGGCGTTTGTTTGTCATAATATCACGACGAGAGCGATCGAGACGGCGAGTTCAAGTGTTAGCTAACTTTAAATTACTTCTAATCATACAATGGCTTTCTTTCGTGCATAGTATTATTTTTTAAGTTTTATTTTACTTATAGCGTTTCACATCAGTATTGACAAGGACGAGAACTTTGTGAGGCTTAGAGTACAACATCTGCAATAATATCAACCACCGCTTACTCGCAGTTGAAATGATTTTCACAACAAACGAAGTAACTTTCATTACGAGCGAAGTAACTTTAAGTCCACAGTCATTTTTGGACGATGCGAGTGACAGTGAAATGGGGCTCCCATTTGATGGAATACTGTTGTTACATTATGCTATGAAATGTACCCGAAATCGTTTCTGCAAGGTTTCATTTTAAAAATGATAATTGGTTACTACTGACTGATATTTAATATAGCGAATGTGAGAGAGCGGCGACATAGTGTCGTTTCGTCGCGCACAATAGTCGCCAGGTCGACGCTGTAGAGGCTCCATAGCGGCTTTAAATTGAGCCGCTCGAACCAAAGCAGCGTCACTCCCAGCCAGGACTCCAGAGAAGCCGCACAGACACAGACCCTTGGAAATGAGCAGATTCGAGAAGAAAACGGTGCGAGGCCCCGGGGCGGTGCTGTACGGGAGTGAGCAGAGGCGGGGCAACATCGCGCCCACGCAGACCGACAGGGCGAAGGCGGTGCTGGCCAGGTTCCAGGACAAGTCCGCACAGCTGATGTTGCTCGAGGGACCCACTGCGGAGGAAGCGGCCGAGATGATGGATCAGCTGCTGGAGTTCGTGACGCAGGTGGCCACGGCGGCTGCGGAGATCGCGCGCCGCAAGCGCAGCAGTCGCGTCCGCGTCCGTCACGTCTTCGAAGCCCTGCGCCGCGCTTTGGACGACTTGGACGATCTCTCGATGGACGACCACGATTACTGAGCGAAGGGACACGTCACACGACGCAGGCCTCGCTGAGAGGCTGAAGACACAAAGGGCCCTTTTCAGGGCCACAATCGCATAATTTGCACGCATTGAGTGCTATATTTCTTACATACCCGATGATCAACTGACACGAACGACGCTACCGTCAAGGCGCTGGCATTAATGACGCGGTAATTTTACTTGAATTACTGCAATGCTAACTAATGCCATTGCTTCTTTCTATAACAGTAAGTTACACTTCATTTTGAGCTAAAGACATGGCAAATTTTGTTAATATTCGTAATTTGGCTACGGATCTCCTTCCTGTCTTTCTATATCTCGAAGGCGAGAGGCTTTTAAATTGTGCATGGATTTTCATTTGAACGCTTTAAATCAACCATGGCTTTGTTTTCAACATACATATCTCCTAGGTTTCCTTTATCTTCTTAAAAGTCTCAGATAAGAACAAAAATATAAACTACATCTAACTCACATTTAAACGATTTCCACAACAGATGGAGTGCTTTCAATGAATAGCGTGAATAAAAAAGAAAAAAACCGAGTGTCAGAGAGATGGCAACGCAACATGGTGCAGTGACTCCGTTGTTGAAGAGGTTTCGGGAAAAGACATCAATTCGAGCATTTGTTTGAATGTTTTGAGAAATTGCATAACCTTTTTATTTGTGCAAATAGATTATAGAGTGTGAGAGAAAGGGCGATACGTGCCGAAAACGTTCTCACGGAACACGGGACTCTCGTTTGATGGCAGACTATTGCCGGAGTGTATGCAATGACATCCACCCAAAGTCGTTAATGCTACGCCATATTATAATGTTTATTGGCTTCTACTATTATTTAAACACTATTTATTGCAGTAGCCAATGTGAGGTGTTTGTTTGTCATAATATCACGACGAGAGCGATCGAGACGGCGAGTTCAAGTGTTAGTTAACTTTAAATTACTTTTAATCATACAATGGCTTTCTTTCGTGCATACTATTATTTTTTAAGTTTTATTTTACTTATAGCGTTTCACATCAGTATTGACAAGGACGAGAACTTTGTGAGGCTTAGAGTACAACATCTGCAATAATATCAACCACCGCTTACTCGCAGTTAAAATGATTTTCACAACAAACGAAGTAACTTTCATTACGAGCGAAGTAACTTTAAGTCGACAGTCATTTTTGGACGATGCGAGTGACAGTGAAATGGGGCTCCCATTTGATGGAATACTGTTGTTACATTATGCTATGAAATGTACCCGAAATCGTTTCTGCAAGGTTTCATTTTAAAAATGATAATTGGTTACTACTGATATTTAATATAGCGAATGTGAGAGAGACGGCGATATAGTGTCGTTTCGTCGCGCACAATAGTCGCCAGGTCGACGCTGTAGAGGCTCCATAGCGGCTTTAAATTGAGCCGCTCGAACCAAAGCAGCGTCACTCCCAGCCAGGACTCCAGAGAAGCCGCACAGACACAGACCCTTGGAAATGAGCAGATTCGAGAAGAAAACGGTGCGAGGCCCCGGGGCGGTGCTGTACGGGAGTGAGCAGAGGCGGGGCAACATCGCGCCCACGCAGACCGACAGGGCGAAGGCGGTGCTGGCCAGGTTCCAGGACAAGACCGCACAGCTGATGTTGCTCGAGGGACCCACTGCGGAGGAAGCGGCCGAGATGATGGATCAGCTGCTGGAGTTCGTGACGCAGGTGGCCACGGCGGCTGCGGAGATCGCGCGCCGCAAGCGCAGCAGTCGCGTCCGCGTCCGTCACGTCTTCGAAGCCCTGCGCCGCGCTTTGGACGACTTGGACGATCTCTCGATGGACGACCACGATTACTGAGCGAAGGGACACGTCACACGACGCAGGCCTCGCTGAGAGGCTGAAGACACAAAGGGCCCTTTTCAGGGCCACAATCGCATCATTTGCACTCATTGAGTGCTATATTTCTTGCATACCCGATGATCAACTGACACGAACAACGCTACCGTCAAGACGCTGGCATTAATGACGCGGTAATTTTACTTGAATTACTGTAATGCTAACTAATGCCATTGCTTCTTTCTATAACAGTAAGTTACACTTCATTTTGAGCTAAAGACATGGCAAATTTTGTTAATATTCGTAATTTGGCTACGGATCTCCTTCCTGTCTTTCTATATCTCGAAGGCGAGAGGCTTTTAAATTGTGCATGGATTTTCATTTGAACGCTTTAAATCAACCATGGCTTTGTTTTCAACATACATATCTCCTAGGTTTCCTTTATCTTCTTAAAAGTCTCAGATAAGAACAAAAATATAAACTACATCTAACTCACATTTAAACGATTTCCACAACAGATGGAGTGCTTTCAATGAATAGCGTGAACAAAAAAGAAAAAATCCGAGTGTCAGAGAGATGGCAACGCAGCATGGTGCATTGACTCCGTTCTTGAAGAGGTTTCGGGAAAAGACATCAATTCGAGAATTTGTTTGAATGTTTTGAGAAATTGCATAACCATTTTATTTGTGCAAATAGATTATAGAGTGTGAGAGAAAGGGCGATACGTGCCGAAAACGTTCTCACGGAACACGGGACTCTCGTTTAATGGCAGACTATTGCCGGAGTGTATGCAATGACATCAACCCAAAGTCGTTAATGCTACGCAATATTATAATGTTTATTGGCTTCTACTATTATTTAAACACTATTTATTGCAGTAGCCAATGTGAGGTGTTTGTTTGTCATAATATCACGACGAGAGCGATCGAGACGGCGAGTTTAAGTGTTAGCTAACTTTAAATTACTTTTAATCATACAATGGCTTTCTTTCGTGCATACTATTATTTTTTAAGTTTTATTTTACTTATAGCGTTTCACATCAGTATTGACAAGGACGAGAACTTTGTGAGGCTTAGAGTACAACATCTGCAATAATATCAACCACCGCTTACTCGCAGTTGAAATGATTTTCACAACAAACGAAGTAACTTTCATTACGAGCGAAGTAACTTTAAGTCCACAGTCATTTTTGGACGATGCGAGTGACAGTGAAATGGGGCTCCCATTTGATGGAATACTGTTGTTACATTATGCTATGAAATGTACCCAAAATCGTTCCTGCAAGGTTTCGTCTTAAAAATGATAATTGGTTATTACTGATATTCAATATAGCGAAAGTGAGAGAGACGGCGATATAGTGTCGTTTCGTCGCGCACAATAGTCGCTAGGTCGACGCTGTAGAGGCTCCATAGCGGCTTTAAATTGAGCCGCTCGAACCAAAGCAGCGTCACTCCCAGCCAGAACTCCAGAGAAGCCGCACAGACACCGACCCTTGGAAATGAGCAGATTCGAGAAGAAAACGGTGCGAGGCCCCGGGGCGGTGCTGTACGGGAGTGAGCAGAGGCGGGGCAACATCGCGCCCACGCAGACCGACAGGGCGAAGGCGGTGCTGGCCAGGTTCCAGGACAAGACCGCACAGCTGATGTTGCTCGAGGGACCCACTGCCGAGGAAGCGGCCGAGATGATGGATCAGCTGCTGGAGTTCGTGACGCAGGTGGCCACGGCGGCTGCGGAGATCGCGCGCCGCAAGCGCAGCAGTCGCGTCCGCGTCCGTCACGTCTTCGAAGCCCTGCGCCGCGCTTTGGACGACTTGGACGATCTCTCGATGGACGACCACGATTACTGAGCGAAGGGACACGTCACACGACGCAGGCCTCGCTGAGAGGCTGAAGACACAAAGGGCCCTTTTCAGGGCCACAATCGCATCATTTGCACGCATTGAGTGCTATATTTCTTACATACCCGATGATCAACTGACACGAACGACGCTACCGTCAAGACGCTGGCATTAATGACGCGGCAATTTTACTTGAATTACTGTAATGCTAACTAATGCCATTGCTTCTTTCTATAACAGTAAGTTACACTTCATTTTGAGCTAAAGACATGGCAAATTTTGTTAATATTCGTAATTTGGCTACGGATCTCCTTCCTGTCTTTCTATATCTCGAAGGCGAGAGGCTTTTAAATTGTGCATGGATTTTCATTTGAACGCTTTAAATCAACCATGGCTTTGTTTTCAACATACATATCTCCTAGGTTTCCTTTATCTTCTTAAAAGTCTCAGATAAGAACAAAAATATAAACTACATCTAACTCACATTTAAACGATTTCCACAACAGATGGAGTGCTTTCAATGAATAGCGTGAATAAAAAAGAAAAAATCCGAGTGTCAGAGAGATGGCAACGCAACATGGTGCAGTGACTCCGTTCTTGAAGAGGTTTCGGGAAAAGACATCAATTCGAGCATTTGTTTGAATGTTTTGAGAAATTGCATAACCATTTTATTTGTGCAAATAGATTATAGAGTGTGAGAGAAAGGGCGATACGTGCCGAAAACGTTCTCACGGAACACGGAACTCTCGTTTGATGGCAGACTATTGCCGGAGTGTATGCAATGACATCAACCCAAAGTCGTTAATGCTACGCAATATTATAATGTTTATTGGCTTCTACTATTATTTAAACACTATTTATTGCAGTAGCCAATGTGAGGTGTTTGTTTGTCATAATATCACGACGAGAGCGATCGAGACGGCGAGTTCAAGTGTTAGCTAACTTTAAATTACTTTTAATCATACAATGGCTTTCTTTCGTGCATACTATTATTTTTTAAGTTTTATTTTACTTATAGCGTTTCACATCAGTATTGACAAGGACGAGAACTTTGTGAGGCTTAGAGTACAACATCTGCAATAATATCAACCACCGCTTACTCGCAGTTGAAATGATTTTCACAACAAACGAAGTAACTTTCATTACGAGCGAAGTAACTTTAAGTCCACAGTCATTTTTGGACGATGCGAGTGACAGTGAAATGGGGCTCCCATTTGATGGAATACTGTTGTTACATGATGCTATGAAATGTACCCAAAATCGTTCCTGAAAGGTTTCATCTAAAAAATGATAATTGGTTATTACTGATATTCAATATAGCGAAAGTGAGAGAGACGGCGATATAGTGTCGTTTCGTCGCGCACAATAGTCGCCAGGTCGACGCTGTAGAGGCTCCATAGCGGCTTTAAATTGAGCCGCTCGAACCAAAGCAGCGTCACTCCCAGCCAGGACTCCAGAGAAGCCGCACAGACACAGACCCTTGGAAATGAGCAGATTCGAGAAGAAAACGGTGCGAGGCCCCGGGGCGGTGCTGTACGGGAGTGAGCAGAGGCGGGGCAACATCGCGCCCACGCAGACCGACAGGGCGAAGGCGGTGCTGGCCAGGTTCCAGGACAAGACCGCACAGCTGATGTTGCTCGAGGGACCCACTGCGGAGGAAGCGGCCGAGATGATGGATCAGCTGCTGGAGTTCGTGACGCAGGTGGCCACGGCGGCTGCGGAGATCGCGCGCCGCAAGCGCAGCAGTCGCGTCCGCGTCCGTCACGTCTTCGAAGCCCTGCGCCGCGCTTTGGACGACTTGGACGATCTCTCGATGGACGACCACGATTACTGAGCGAAGGGACACGTCACACGACGCAGGCCTCGCTGAGAGGCTGAAGACACAGAGGGCCCTTTTCAGGGCCACAATCGCATCATTTGCACGCATTGAGTGCTATATTTCTTACATACCCGATGATCAACTGACACGAACGACGCTACCGTCAAGACGCTGGCATTAATGACGCGGCAATTTTACTTGAATTACTGTAATGCTAACTAATGCCATTGCTTCTTTCTATAACAGTAAGTTACACTTCATTTTGAGCTAAAGACATGGCAAATTTTGTTAATATTCGTAATTTGGCTACGGATCTCCTTCCTGTCTTTCTATATCTCGAAGGCGAGAGGCTTTTAAATTGTGCATGGATTTTCATTTGAACGCTTTAAATCAACCATGGCTTTGTTTTCAACATACATATCTCCTAGGTTTCCTTTATCTTCTTAAAAGTCTCAGATAAGAACAAAAATATAAACTACATCTAACTCACATTTAAACGATTTCCACAACAGATGGAGTGCTTTCAATGAATAGCGTGAATAAAAAAGAAAAGATCCGAGTGTCAGAGAGATGGCAACGCAACATGGTGCAGTGACTACGTTCTTGAAGAGGTTTCGGGAAAAGACATCAATTCGAGCATTTGTTTGAATGTTTTGAGAAATTGCATAACCATTTTATTTGTGCAAATAGATTATAGAGTGTGAGAGAAAGGGCGATACGTGCCGAAAACGTTCTCACGGAACACGGAACTCTCGTTTGATGGCAGACTATTGCCGGAGTGTATGCAATGACATCAACCCAAAGTCGTTAATGCTACGCAATATTATAATGTTTATTGGCTTCTACTATTATTTAAACACTATTTATTGCAGTAGCCAATGTGAGGTGTTTGTTTGTCATAATATCACGACGAGAGCGATCGAGACGGCGAGTTCAAGTGTTAGCTAACTTTAAATTACTTTTAATCATACAATGGCTTTCTTTCGTGCATACTATTATTTTTTAAGTTTTATTTTACTTATAGCGTTTCACATCAGTATTGACAAGGACGAGAACTTTGTGAGGCTTAGAGTACAACATCTGCAATAATATCAACCACCGCTTACTCGCAGTTGAAATGATTTTCACAACAAACGAAGTAACTTTCATTACGAGCGAAGTAACTTTAAGTCCACAGTCATTTTTGGACGATGCGAGTGACAGTGAAATGGGGCTCCCATTTGATGGAATACTGTTGTTACATGATGCTATGAAATGTACCCAAAATCGTTCCTGAAAGGTTTCATCTAAAAAATGATAATTGGTTATTACTGATATTCAATATAGCGAAAGTGAGAGAGACGGCGATATAGTGTCGTTTCGTCGCGCACAATAGTCGCCAGGTCGACGCTGTAGAGGCTCCATAGCGGCTTTAAATTGAGCCCCTCGAACCAAAGCAGCGTCACTCCCAGCCAGGACTCCAGAGAAGCCGCACAGACACAGACCCTTGGAAATGAGCAGATTCGAGAAGAAAACGGTGCGAGGCCCCGGGGCGGTGCTGTACGGGAGTGAGCAGAGGCGGGGCAACATCGCGCCCACGCAGACCGACAGGGCGAAGGCGGTGCTGGCCAGGTTCCAGGACAAGACCGCACAGCTGATGTTGCTCGAGGGACCCACTGCGGAGGAAGCGGCCGAGATGATGGATCAGCTGCTGGAGTTCGTGACGCAGGTGGCCACGGCGGCTGCGGAGATCGCGCGCCGCAAGCGCAGCAGTCGCGTCCGCGTCCGTCACGTCTTCGAAGCCCTGCGCCGCGCTTTGGACGACTTGGACGATCTCTCGATGGACGACCACGATTACTGAGCGAAGGGACACGTCACACGACGCAGGCCTCGCTGAGAGGCTGAAGACACAGAGGGCCCTTTTCAGGGCCACAATCGCATCATTTGCACGCATTGAGTGCTATATTTCTTACATACCCGATGATCAACTGACACGAACGACGCTACCGTCAAGACGCTGGCATTAATGACGCGGCAATTTTACTTGAATTACTGTAATGCTAACTAATGCCATTGCTTCTTTCTATAACAGTAAGTTACACTTCATTTTGAGCTAAAGACATGGCAAATTTTGTTAATATTCGTAATTTGGCTACGGATCTCCTTCCTGTCTTTCTATATCTCGAAGGCGAGAGGCTTTTAAATTGTGCATGGATTTTCATTTGAACGCTTTAAATCAACCATGGCTTTGTTTTCAACATACATATCTCCTAGGTTTCCTTTATCTTCTTAAAAGTCTCAGATAAGAACAAAAATATAAACTACATCTAACTCACATTTAAACGATTTCCACAACAGATGGAGTGCTTTCAATGAATAGCGTGAATAAAAAAGAAAAAATCCGAGTGTCAGAGAGATGGCAACGCAACATGGTGCAGTGACTCCGTTCTTGAAGAGGTTTCGGGAAAAGACATCAATTCGAGCATTTGTTTGAATGTTTTGAGAAATTGCATAACCATTTTATTTGTGCAAATAGATTATAGAGTGTGAGAGAAAGGGCGATACGTGCCGAAAACGTTCTCACGGAACACGGAACTCTCGTTTGATGGCAGACTATTGCCGGAGTGTATGCAATGACATCAACCCAAAGTCGTTAATGCTACGCAATATTATAATGTTTATTGGCTTCTACTATTATTTAAACACTATTTATTGCAGTAGCCAATGTGAGGTGTTTGTTTGTCATAATATCACGACGAGAGCGATCGAGACGGCGAGTTCAAGTGTTAGCTAACTTTAAATTACTTTTAATCATACAATGGCTTTCTTTCGTGCATACTATTATTTTTTAAGTTTTATTTTACTTATAGCGTTTCACATCAGTATTGACAAGGACGAGAACTTTGTGAGGCTTAGAGTACAACATCTGCAATAATATCAACCACCGCTTACTCGCAGTTGAAATGATTTTCACAACAAACGAAGTAACTTTCATTACGAGCGAAGTAACTTTAAGTCCACAGTCATTTTTGGACGATGCGAGTGACAGTGAAATGGGGCTCCCATTTGATGGAATACTGTTGTTACATGATGCTATGAAATGTACCCAAAATCGTTCCTGCAAGGTTTCATCTTAAAAATGATAATTGGTTATTACTGATATTCAATATAGCGAAAGTGAGAGAGACGGCGATATAGTGTCGTTTCGTCGCGCACAATAGTCGCCAGGTCGACGCTGTAGAGGCTCCATAGCGGCTTTAAATTGAGCCGCTCGAACCAAAGCAGCGTCACTCCCAGCCAGGACTCCAGAGAAGCCGCACAGACACAGACCCTTGGAAATGAGCAGATTCGAGAAGAAAACGGTGCGAGGCCCCGGGGCGGTGCTGTACGGGAGTGAGCAGAGGCGGGGCAACATCGCGCCCACGCAGACCGACAGGGCGAAGGCGGTGCTGGCCAGGTTCCAGGACAAGACCGCACAGCTGATGTTGCTCGAGGGACCCACTGCGGAGGAAGCGGCCGAGATGATGGATCAGCTGCTGGAGTTCGTGACGCAGGTGGCCACGGCGGCTGCGGAGATCGCGCGCCGCAAGCGCAGCAGTCGCGTCCGCGTCCGTCACGTCTTCGAAGCCCTGCGCCGCGCTTTGGACGACTTGGACGATCTCTCGATGGACGACCACGATTACTGAGCGAAGGGACACGTCACACGACGCAGGCCTCGCTGAGAGGCTGAAGACACAAAGGGCCCTTTTCAGGGCCACAATCGCATCATTTGCACGCATTGAGTGCTATATTTCTTACATACCCGATGATCAACTGACACGAACGACGCTACCGTCAAGACGCTGGCATTAATGACGCGGCAATTTTACTTGAATTACTGTAATGCTAACTAATGCCATTGCTTCTTTCTATAACAGTAAGTTACACTTCATTTTGAGCTAAAGACATGGCAAATTTTGTTAATATTCGTAATTTGGCTACGGATCTCCTTCCTGTCTTTCTATATCTCGAAGGCGAGAGGCTTTTAAATTGTGCATGGATTTTCATTTGAACGCTTTAAATCAACCATGGCTTTGTTTTCAACATACATATCTCCTAGGTTTCCTTTATCTTCTTAAAAGTCTCAGATAAGAACAAAAATATAAACTACATCTAACTCACATTTAAACGATTTCCACAACAGATGGAGTGCTTTCAATGAATAGCGTGAATAAAAAAGAAAAAATCCGAGTGTCAGAGAGATGGCAACGCAACATGGTGCAGTGACTCCGTTCTTGAAGAGGTTTCGGGAAAAGACATCAATTCGAGCATTTGTTTGAATGTTTTGAGAAATTGCATAACCATTTTATTTGTGCAAATAGATTATAGAGTGTGAGAGAAAGGGCGATACGTGCCGAAAACGTTCTCACGGAACACGGAACTCTCGTTTGATGGCAGACTATTGCCGGAGTGTATGCAATGACATCAACCCAAAGTCGTTAATGCTACGCAATATTATAATGTTTATTGGCTTCTACTATTATTTAAACACTATTTATTGCAGTAGCCAATGTGAGGAGTTTGTTTGTCATAATATCACGACGAGAGCGATCGAGACGGCGAGTTCAAGTGTTAGCTAACTTTAAATTACTTCTAATCATACAATGGCTTTCTTTCGTGCATACTACTATTATTTTTTAAGTTTTATTTTACTTATAGCGTTTCACATCAGTATTGACAAGTACGAGAACTTTATGAGGCTTAGAGTACAACATCTGCAATAATATCAACCACCGCTTACTCGCAGTTGAAATGATTTTCACAACAAACGAAGTAACTTTCATTACGAGCGAAGTAACTTTAAGTCCACAGTCATTTTTGGACGATGCGAGTGACAGTGAAATGGTGCTCCCATTTGATGGAATACTGTTGTTACATGATGCTATGAAATGTACCCAAAATCGTTCCTGCAAGGTTTCATCTTAAAAATGATAATTGGTTATTACTGATATTCAATATAGCGAAAGTGAGAGAGACGGCGATATAGTGTCGTTTCATTGCGCACAATAGTCGCCGGGTAGCTTCCTAATCCATTATTATTTATATACATTTATATAATATTTATTCATACTTTTACGCTTTAAGGTTTCCTTTACTAAGAACGTTTAAGATCAGAATTAACCATAACGCGGATCAAGAACCAAATATTAAAAGACGTTCCATCTTCGTCGCAATAGTCAATTGCGTGTTTTAAACTTTTTAAGACCTAGGGTACAATATGTGCTACAAAATCATGACTTTAATATACATTGGAAATGTTATATTTGTATTCGTTTAAAATTTATAAGGAAAATACTAAGTACTTACATTGCATCCTAGGAGATTGTATCTTGGATTTGTTAGGACTACTGGAATGTTCTTTTAATTGTTGTTGATGGTGTTGAGCCTGAAATAGAAATTATTGTTATTAAAGTCAATTAACTTATGGTGTGATTTTTATTATTATTATTTCGTAAGTATTGTATTTAAAAGTCGGTACTTGAATATAACATTGTAACCAATTTTAATACACATACAAAATAAACTTATCACTAGTACATAATGTCATAGCAGAAATGACATAAAAACGAATCCAGTAAAATACATATAGATTTCAGAACTCGCTGAAATCTATATGTGTTTCTTTTTCATCTGCTCGATATAAATATCCATCGTCTATAAAGGCTAAGACAAACGGACGTCATTATACTATTTAGAATTAAATGGTTTTTTGGATATTTGATGAACGTCTATAACTAGATTTTCCTCTTCTACTTCCATATTCATCTAGCCAAATTTCTTTTCGTGTTTCCATCACTATGAAATACTCCACAATTGCTTATCACAGATTAAATAAGGATGTGACACGTGCAGCAATGGCGCTCATTCAGTTAAACATCACCAAATAATTCACTTTTATTATCTTATTCATTTCATGACCAATTATGGGACCGAAATTAAAAATCACGGCAGAGAACGTTTAGTAACGGATCACACAAACATTATAATAAAATAAGAAAAAGACTCATTCTCTATCTAATCGAATGCCTATCACATTTTATACAATTTTCATAACGACATCAACTCAATAAATGCGTCGTACTATCTAGACGAAACCAAATAGACGCCACTTTGTAATGTTTATAATACTACTATTTACATTATTGCAATGTTTTATTCTTTGGTGATCTTCTTTTACTTCTTATTTGACTTCGTGTATATTTTCACTTATTTTCCATATGACATCACAACCCCAATATTTTTTATTTAGTTGAACGATTTCAGTACGAACATTTAGCTTCATCATGATAGACCAAAAGGTAAACAACGCCGGTCAACGCGCTACGTGAGCGCGCGCCCTGAGCCTTATTGTTGCATAAATACTGCACAAATCAGGAAAAAGGGTTCATTCCAGTCGCAGTTCCCGCAGCCGCCGCACGTGTGTCCGAGATGCCTCCCAACGCTTGTGCCTCCGAAGAGCGCTCCGTCGCCCAGCTGATCGCCGTGGACGTGGCCTCGCTCAGCTACAAGGAGCTGCTGTGGCTGAGGGTGCGGCTCAGAGCGGCCCTCCGCAGACTGTCCAGGCCCACCCACAGAAGGACCAGGGCGTGAAGTCCTACTACATCAAACAGCCCTTTTCAGGGCTACACATCGCTCGAACTCAACCTTAATATGTTGTAGTTCCTCACAAGATAATGACTGAACTTTTCTTCATCTATTCATATTATTAACACGAAAGCAAATAGACGATTTTAATGACTGAACGATACGTTTAAGATATTACATTGAGTAAAATTCACTCAATTCCATCACAATCGCAATATTTCTTCTTTAGTTGAACGAATTCAGTACGAACATTTAGCTTCATCATGATAGAGCAAAAGGTAAAAAACGCCGGTCCACGCGCTACGTGAGCGCGCGCCCTGAGCCTTATTGTTGCATAAATACTGCACAAATCAGGAAAAAGTGTTTAATCCGGTCGCAGTTCCCGCAGCCGCTCCTCGTGTGTCCGAGATGCCTCCCAACGCTTGCGCCCCCGAAGAGGGTCCAGTTGATCGCCGTGTACGTGACCTCGCTCAGCTACAAAGAGCTGCTGTCGCTGAGAGGCCGGCCCCCCGCAGACCGCCCAGGCCCAGGCTCATCCGCAGAAGGAACAGTGTGTGAAGCCCCACTGTCACAAACAGCCCTTTTCAGGGCTACACATCGCTCGAACTCAACCTTTATATGTTATAATTCCTCACAAGATAATGACTGAACTTTTCTTCATCTATTCGTATGATAACCTATCATATTGCGAACCTTTTTCATGACGATATCGACTCAATAATTGCGTCGTACTGTTAACACGAAAGCAAATAGACAATCAAAAACAAAACAGTGATATTGGAATGAAATGAAAATCTTTTATTCAACGTGAGGATATTAATATCACTTATTGAACGTCAAAAAAAAAACATTTTTCATAAAAATATGTCATTAACATAAAACTTATTCGTATTAATAATGAAAAAGAATATATCAGACTGCAATGACTGGACGATACGTTTAAGCTATCACATTCATATTAATTTCATGAACAATTATGGGACCGACATTAAAAATCACGGGAGAGAACGTTTAGCAACCGATCACACAAATATTATAATAAAATAAAAAAAGACTCATTCTCTATCTAATCGAATGCCTATCATATTTTATACAATTTTCATAACGACATCAACTCAATAAATGCGTCGTACTATCTAGACGAAACCAAATAGACGCCACTTTGTAATGTTTATAATACTACTATTTACATTATTGCAATGTTTTATTCTTTGGTGATCTTCTTTTACTTCTTATTGACTTCGTGTAAATAATAACAAACATTTTTTTTGATAATAAGTGACATTAGACTTGCGTCTAGATGTCAGAATTGAACGAGTGAGTGAAGTTTTTCATCAAATTCGCTCAATCCGCTATTCAAACTATTGCTAAGCTCTAATTAGCTGACAAGAGGATGAAAACGCTTCGAGAAACTCGCCAATAGTCAACAATTTGTTAATTAATAATCAATTGCTAGCTGACAAGAGATTTGAATAGCGTTCCAGAAACCGGCTGTTAGAGTACAACATCTGCAATAATATCAACTACCGCTTACTCGCAGTTAAAATGATTTTCACAACAAACG
The DNA here is from genome assembly GCA_030578115.1 of Leucoptera coffeella. Lineage (NCBI taxonomy): Eukaryota > Metazoa > Arthropoda > Insecta > Lepidoptera > Lyonetiidae > Leucoptera > Leucoptera coffeella. The sequence continues at coordinate 116,439 of JAMBLF010000523.1, forward strand.
AAGTAACTTTCATTACGAGCGAAGTAACTTTAAGTCCACAGTCATTTTTGGACGATGCGAGTGACAGTGAAATGGGGCTACCATTTGATGGAATACTGTTGTTACATGATGCTATGAAATGTACCCAAAATCGTTCCTGCAAGGTTTCATCTTAAAAATGATAATTGGTTACTACTGATATTTAATATAGCGAATGTGAGAGAGACGGCGAAATAGTGTCGTTTCGTCGCGCACAATAGTCGCCAGGTCGACGCTGTAGTGCCTCCATAGCGGCTTTAAATTGAGCCGCTCGAACCAAAGCAGCGTCACTCCCAGCCAGGACTCCAGAGAAGCCGCACAGACACAGACCCTTGGAAATGAGCAGATTCGAGAAGAAAACGGTGCGAGGCCCCGGGGCGGTGCTGTACGGGAGTGAGCAGAGGCGGGGCAACATCGCGCCCACGCAGACCGACAGGGCGAAGGCGGTGCTGGCCAGGTTCCAGGACAAGACCGCACAGCTGATGTTGCTCGAGGGACCCACTGCGGAGGAAGCGGCCGAGATGATGGATCAGCTGCTGGAGTTCGTGACGCAGGTGGCCACGGCGGCTGCGGAGATCGCGCGCCGCAAGCGCAGCAGTCGCGTCCGCGTCAGTCACGTCTTCGAAGCCCTGCGCCGCGCTTTGGACGACTTGGACGATCTCTCGATGGACGACCACGATTACTGAGCGAAGGGACACGTCACACGACGCTTGCGCCCCCGAAGAGGGTCCAGTTGATCTCCGTGTACGTGACCTCGCTCAGCTACAAAGAGCTGCTGTCGCTGAGAGGCCGGCCCCCCGCAGACCGCCCAGGCCCAGGTTCATCCGCAGAAGGAACAGTGTGTGAAGCCCCACTGTCACAAACAGCCCTTTTCAGGGCTACACATCGCTCGAACTCAACCTTTATATGTTATAATTCCTCACAAGATAATGACTGAACTTTTCTTCATCTATTCGTATGATAACCTATCACATTGCGAACCTTTTCATGACGATATCGATTCAATAACTGCGTCGTACTGTTAACACGAAAGCAAATAGACAATTAAAAACAAAACAGTGATATTGGAATTAAATGAAAATCTTTTATTCAACATGAGGATATTAATATCACTTATTGAACGTCAAAAAAAAAACATTTTTCATAAAAATATGTCATTGACATAAAACTTATTCTTATTAATAATCAAAAAGAATATATCAGACTGCAATGACTGGACGATACGTTTAAGCTATCACATTCATATTAATTTCATGAACAATTATGGGACCGACATTAAAAATCACGGGAGAGAACGTTTAGCAACCGATCACACAAACATTATAATAAAATAAAAAAAAGACTCATTCTCTATCTAATCGAATGCCTATCATATGTTATACAATTTTCATAACGACAACAACTCAATAAATGCGTCGTACTATCTAGACGAAACCAAATAGACGCCACTTTGTAATGTTTATAATACTACTATTTACATTATTGCAATGTTTCATTCTTTGGTGATCTTCTTTTACTTCTTATTTGACTTCGTGTATATTTTCACTTATTTTCCATATGACATCACAACCCCAATATTTCTTATTTAGTTGAACGAATTCAGTACGAATATTTAGCTCCATCATTTTTTTTTTTTTATTTTTTTTTTGTCGGCAGACTGGCTGCCTGATTCTGATATAGTCGGCCCGGAGGCCATTACTACTTCACCGGACATTTTGGCCGGCGCAAAGTGCGCCTGCCTGAGGAATTGCGAGTGACTGGTTACCCAGTCCTGGCTTCGCGAATGATTTTGATCGGGCTGAGAGGAATTTTACTTTTGGGCGGCGGCTGGACGCGTCGAGGCGGACCGCGCTTGGGCACGGCCGAAACGACAACCAGCCCCCGCCGTGCTGTGGACCCGCACGGGCGCCCCGCGCAGCAATTGGTTACTGGCGGGATCCCGAACGGCATCGGACTAGTTTGGGGGCGAGAATTTTTACCGCAGCTCCGGAAGTGTGTCCATGGAGAAGGAGCTGCAGGAAACTCCATGGACTTGTGTTAGGACTGATGTGTGATGATGGGCCACCCTAGTGGCGACCCATCGGGTGATTTGTCAGAGTACCTACGTGGTGTCAGGGGGGCGCGACGTGGACGGGGCGGCGGGCGCACGGCGACGCCTCCCCCGCCGACGGCGGTGGACTGGCCGGACCCTCGGGGGTTGGGCCTCTATTTGTTTGGAGATCTCGACCTCGGGGTCGTTTAAGACATCCCTCGGCCTCCGAAGCACGGTAGTACGCGTGTCTACCTCGTAGTCATACGACGCTGCGATTAGCGGGTTTGGGTGATGGGGGAGCATATCGAAGAAGCGCCTGGACGCGCTTCGCATGAAGCTGCCGACCGTCTCAATGCCACAGTCGCTGTGGAGATCGACATTCCTTACGTATAATGGCGCGCCCGTTGCGGCACGCAGAAACTTGTTTTGTATGACCTGGAGGCGGTAGAGCGCGCTTGGTCTTGCCTGGGCAAAGACCGCGCTGGCGTAGGTCATGACTGGGCGAATGCAGGTCTTGTAGAGCGCGAGCTTGGACGAGAGAGACATAGAGCTCCGCTTGTGGTGGATGAGGGGGAACAGGCGGCCCTGGACGAAGGCCGCCCGCTTGCGCACCGTATCAATGTGCTTACTGAAGGTGAGTTTCCTATCGAGTATGACGCCCAGGTATTTCGCCTCGCCCACCCAGGGGACTCGGCTTCCGCAGAGGGAGAGCTCGCGGCTGGGCTTCTTTTTCCCACGCCCGATATAGAGGGCCTGGCTTTTTGACGGGTTTACACCTATCCTCCAGCGCGAAAACCACTCGCCTAGGGCGTCGGCGGCCTTCTGGAGCTTTATGCGAACCCTGTCCGGACAGGGGTCAGAGGCGTACAAAGCAGTGTCATCGGCAAAGAGCGCGAGGCTAACCTGATGGGTCCGAGGCACGTCGCTTGTAAAGAGGAGGTAGAGGAAGGGGGACAGTATGGAGCCCTGCGGCACTCCGGCCGAGATCGGGCGGGCCGCCGACAGCGCGCCCTGGACCCTGTAGCGAAAGGTCCTGTTTGAGAGGAAGTCCTGGATTAAGTGGATAAGCCTGTCGGGCAGGCCCAGCTGGAACAGCTTGAAGACGAGACCGTTATGCCAGACCCTATCGAAGGCCCTGGCAACATCAAGAAACAGGACACCGGTGCCCCAGTGCCTGCGGGGGGGAGAGTTCATCATGGCGATCGCATGATCGACCATTCTATGCAGTTGGTGGGCGCATGAGTGGCCCACACGGAATCCGAACTGCTCATCCGGGAGCAAGCCGGCCGACTCCACAAACTCCCTGAGTCGGGTGAGAAGAACTCGTTCGAACAGCTTACCCAGCGAGCTGAGCAAACTGATGGGCCTATAACTGGACGGGTCGGTGCTGACCTTTCCGGGCTTGTGTATTCCAATCACAACTGCCTCCTTCCACGCCCTTGGAAATACGCAGTGTGCGATTGCCGCATTGAAGATGGCGGCGAGGAGGGCCACAAGGGGCGGAGACAGACTCCTAAGCAGCCTATTGTTGACCCCATCGGCACCCGGTGCCTTCCTGCGCTTAAGGCGCCCTATGATGCCTAACAGCTCCTGTTGGGTAACCGGCGGCAGATGGGCCAACGGGGGGCAAGACAGCCCATCCGCCACCCTCCTATCGACCTCCGTGATGAAGGAGGCATATCTATTGTCATTGCCGAGCGAACACTGGGCTTCGAAGCTGTCCGCCATGCACTCCGCCTTCTCCTCGTCCGTGAAGGCGGGGATGGGGTTGTTTGGACGACACAATGGGGGCATGTCTGTAGACCTATCCATTTTGAGCGACCTGGCGAGACTCCAATACGCCTGATACGTGGGACGCAGGCCCTCGAGGAGGTTGCGCCAGCGATCATCCCTATATGACCTAAGAGCAGTCCTGAGGGACCTCTGATGATGACGCATACACGCCCTGTTCTCCTCCGTGGGGCAAGCCTCATATTTCCTACGCGCCCTATTTTTGGCAGTGATAAGTGCACGGACATGGGGGGGCAATTCGAAACTACCGCGGGACGGCACAGTGCGCGAACATGAGGCCAGCACCTCCCGCAGATGAAGCGTGAGTGCTTCGATGGAGGAGTCGATGTCAGAGGGGGAACTGATAACATCGGGGACACCCGACAGACCCGCAGCGAGCGGGTCGAGTAGACTATTGCGGACGCGCACCCAATCCACCATTACTCTGGTTTCGGGCGAGGAGGGCTCCGACAGCCCCAGCCTAACAATAACCGGCCTGTGATCCGAGCCAAGCTCGTGGATCACCCTAACACTATTTAGGGGAAGGGACACCCCCTTGAGCAACGCAATATCTAGTATGTCCGGTCTCTGGGACACGCGGTAGGGGAAGTGAGTGGGCTCCATCGGCGCCACGACATCGATCCTATAATCTGACTCAACGGACTCTATTATGTTGAGCAGCCTACGACCATTGGGATTTGTGGTTACGCAATTCCACTCCCTGTGCTTAGAGTTTAGGTCCCCGGCGACTATGACCGACTCTCCTAGCCCCATGAGGGACCTAACGTCACGCTCCAGGAGCGGTTTTCCTGGGGGCTGATATGCCGACACGATTATCACAGGGCCGTGGCCCGTGAGCGAGATCCTAATAATGGACACTTCCAGATGCTCCAAGGAGGGCATCTGCACGAAGGGGTCGGCGTGAAGGCCACGGCGGTAGTAGATGGCCGTTCCTCCGCCCCGGGAGAAGACGCGGTCATTCCTGACCAGACAGTAGTTTGCTATGCGAGCGCTGCGCTCGCTCGGCTTGAGCAGGGTCTCCTGCACCAGGAGCACGTCAACCTGATTTTCCCTAATGAAGGAGGCCACTTCCTCCTTCTGACGCCCGAGGCCGTTCGCGTTGAAGAGCCCCAGGGTCACCATCCTAGGCTTAAGTCTGGCCGTTGTGCTAGCCATGACGACACCTAATTAGTTCATGAGTCGGCTTACCGACTCCACCAAACCTATGTGCCCAGCGAGGGCCACGAGCACATCCCCGGCACCGGCGGCAGACCTCAGGGCGCCGGCTAGGGATCGCAGCTGCACTATGTCAACCGCGTTTATAACCCTGGCAACCGTTGCCAGGTCCGAGGCCAGGGACCCTCCGCCGGAGGGGCCCTGAGGAGGAGAGGGGGGTCCCCGAAGGGGGACGGGCTTTCTTGCGGTGCTGCTCGCCACCATTGCGAGCGGCTTCCTTCCTCCACGCCGATACCGCGGGGACGGGAGCCGCGACGAACTCGGCGTCCTTTGACGCCTCCTTGGGGACGGGGGCAGCAGGGGCGGCGGCGGAGCGCCACGACGAGCCACCAGATGCGGCCGGGCGGGCAGCTCCCCGTCGTCCCCCCGAGCGACGAGCTCGACGAGTTTTTGGGGCCTTGGGGCACCCGCGATAGCTGGCGGGATGACCCACCTGTCCACAGAGCACACAAGCGGGCGGAGCGCTCTCCGAAGCGACCCGCTTGCAATCCGCGGTCGGATGGTCCCCGGCGCACTTCACGCAGCGCGGCCGGGCAAAACAATTTTTCGATGAGTGCCCGTACAACTGGCAGTTGTGGCACTGGCTAGGAGCGCCCCTCCTGTGAGGAGGCTCCACCCTAATGCCACCGATGTGACATACCTGCTTCAGGCCGAAGACGGCCTTTCGGTCGACCTCCTGAGAGAAGGCGACCAGCACCATATCGTATGGCGCCCGGGAGCCCGCCTTGAAGAGGCGGTGGGCCGCAACCACGGGGAGGCCCTGGGCCTTCAAGTCGGCCATGATGTCTGATTGCGGGATCTCTTTCGGAACCCCGCGAATGACCACACGGACCTCTCGCTCCTCGGGGAGCGCGTAGGTGTGGAAGCCTATCTTTGATTCACGCAGAAAGCGCGTGAGAGCTCTGTGTTGGTCGGAGCCGCCGACCACGACCTTAATACCCTGAGGGGTGTTTTTTGCCGATGTGAATGAGATGCTGCTCCCGTTTAGAGCAGCAGAGACTTTGTTCCAGGAACCTTTGTCCTGGATGAATACGGGCGGCGGAGATCGCCGCGACGGGGCCGACCCATCAGGGTGGGGAGCCCCAGGGGCAGCAGCCTGCTCGGCCCGGGGAGCCTTGTTCGGGGCTGCAGGCGAGGTCTCGCGGGACCTCCTGCGTTTCTGCCTCACGGGCACAAATTCCTCCTCCATAGAGGAGGCAGGGGACGGCGACCTGGCAGGCCGCGGCAACTCCCGGGGAGGCGAGGGGGAGGGGGACCTCGGGGAGTCGGTTTTCGACGCCCTGAGCGCCGCCCACTCATCCAGCACCGCGCGGGCACCGGGGATGGAGGCGAGCAGGAATTTGATAAATTCCTGGTCCATCCTCCCAAATATAATTAAACAAAATTAAATAAAATAAAATTGGGCAAAGGCCTCTTACCTTGAGGCTGCGCCAAGAGCTGCGCCCGGGCCGACCGCGCACGGCGGGACCACCCGGAGCAGCGACCGACGAGATCTGGGCCCAGCAACCGCCAAGCACCCGACCCTAGGCCGCAACAACACTTGTACACAACACAGTTCACAGCGCACGAAACGCAGAGCACGTCGAACGCACCGAACAGCACACCGAACTCGAAAACGGCAGAATGAGCGACTAGAGCGCCGCGGACGTCTGCCTCGCACGAGAGCGTAAGGCTGAATAGTAGCTCCATCATGATGGAGCAAAAGGTAAACAACGCCGGTCCACGCGCTACGTGAGCGCGCGCCCTGAGCCTTATTGTTGCATAAATACTGCACAAATCAGGAAAAAGGGTTCATTCCAGTCGCAGTTCCCGCAGCCGCCACACGTGTGTCCGAGATGCCTCCCAACGCTTGTGCCTCCGAAGAGCGCTCCGTCGCCCAGCTGATCGCCGTGGACGTGGCCTCGCTCAGCTACAAGGAGCTGCTGTGGCTGAGGGTGCGGCTCAGAGCGGCCCTCCGCAGACTGTCCAGGCCCACCCACAGAAGGACCAGCGCGTGAAGTCCTACTACATCAAACAGCCCTTTTCAGGGCTACACATCGCTCGAACTCAACCTTTATATGTTAGAATTCCTCACAAGATAATGACTGAACTTTTCTTCATCTATTCGTATGATAACCTATCACATTGCGAACCTTTTTCATGACGATATCGACTCAATAATTGCGTCGTACTATTAACACGAAAGCAAATAGACGATCAAAAACAAGACAGTGATATTGGAATGAAATGAAATGAAAATCTTTTATTCAACATGAGGATTTTAATATCACTTATTGAACGTCAAAAAAAAAACATTTTTCATAAAAATATGTCATTAACATAAAACTTATTCTTATTAATAATCAAAAAGAATATATCAGACTGCAATGACTGGACGAAACGTTTAAGCTATCACATTCATATTAATTTCATGAACAATTACGGGACCGACATTAAAAATCACGGGAGAGAACGTTTAGCAAAGGATCACACAAACATTATAATAAAATAAAAAAAAAAAGACTCATTCTCTATCTACTCGAATGCCTATCATATTTTATACAATTTTCATAACGACATCAACTCAATAAATGCGTCGTACTATCTAGACGAAACCAAATAGACGCCACTTTGTAATGTTTATAATACTACTATTTACATTATTGCAATGTTTTATTTTTTGGTGATCTTTTACTTCTTATTTGACTTCGTGTATATTTTCACTTATTTTCCATATGACATCACAATCCCAATATTTTTTATTTAGTGGAACGATTTCAGTACGAACATTAAGCTTCATCATGATAGAGCAAAAGGTAAACACCGTCGGTCAACGCGCTACGTGAGCGCGCGCCCTGAGCCTTATTGTTGCATAAATACTGAACAAATCAGAAAAAGGGTTCATTCCAGTCGCAGTTCCCGCAGCCGCCGCACGTGTGTCCGAGATGCCTCCCAACGCTTGTGCCTCCGAAGAGCGCTCCGTCGCCCAGCTGATCGCCGTGGACGTGGCCTCGCTCAGCTACAAGGAGCTGCTGTGGCTGAGGGTGCGGCTCAGAGCGGCCCTCCGCAGACTGTCCAGGCCCACCCACAGAAGGACCAGCGCGTGAAGTCCTACTACATCAAACAGCCCTTTTCAGGGCTACACATCGCTCGAACTCAACCTTTATATGTTTCAATTCCTCACAAGATAATGACTGAACTTTTCTTCATCTATTCGTATGATAACCTATCACATTGCGAACCTTTTTCATGACGATATCGACTCAATAATTGCGTCGTACTATTAACACGAAAGCAAATAGACGATTTTAATGACTGAACGATACGTTTAAGATATTACATTCAGTAAAATTCACTCAATTCCATCACAACACCAATATTTCTTATTTAGTTGAACGAATTCAGTACGAATATTTAGCTCCATCATGATGGAGCAAAAGGTAAACAACGCCGGTCCACGCGCTACGTGAGCGCGCGCCCTGAGCCTTATTGTTGCATAAATACTGCACAAATCAGGAAAAAGGGTTCATTCCAGTCGCAGTTCCCGCAGCCGCCGCACGTGTGTCCGAGATGCCTCCCAACGCTTGTGCCTCCGAAGAGCGCTCCGTCGCCCAGCTGATCGCCGTGGACGTGGCCTCGCTCAGCTACAAGGAGCTGCTGTGGCTGAGGGTGCGGCTCAGAGCGGCCCTCCGCAGACTGTCCAGGCCCACCCACAGAAGGACCAGCGCGTGAAGTCCTACTACATCAAACAGCCCTTTTCAGGGCTACACATCGCTCGAACTCAACCTTTTTGGGTATGATTTCTCGCAAGATAATGACTGAACTTTTCTTCATATATTCGTATGATAACTTATCACATTGCGAACCTTTTCATGACGATATCGATTCAATAACTGCGTCGTAATATTAAGATGAAAGCAAATAGACGATTTCAATGACTGAACGATGCGTTTAAGATATTTGGACGATGTGCAGCATGGGTTTTCGTGTCGCTCGATCCACGACAACAAATCATATAAGCTTTGTTGATTATGGCTTAGCTCGGATGGATGACTGTAGCCAGGTTGATGCAGCATTTTTCGATTTTCGGCGTGCATTCGACATGGTTGATAATGATATTTTGTTGACAAAACTCTCATCACTGGGTTTCACTCCTGCGTTGCTTAATTTTTTTGCCAGTTATCTCAAAGATCGGAGGCAATATGTTAAAATACAATCCTATCATTCAAAAGAATTTTATACCAGATCAGGCGTTAGTCAGGGGAGTACACTCGGACCGACACTATTTTTGCTTATGATTAATGACCTCCCTCGAGTTCTTAAAAGTGCTCGGTGTCTGATGTTTGCCGATGATTTAAAGGTTTTCCAACCAGTTAACGACGAAGCAGATTCTGTAGCATTACAGGATGATATTGATGAGGTGAGGCGGTGGAGCCAGGCAAATAGGCTGGACTTTAATGTTGAGAAGTGCAAGGTTATCACTTTGTCCAGATCGCGCCAGCCAATTACGGCAACGTACTATGTGGATGGCGCGATGCTGGAGAGAGTGACTTGTATAAAAGACCTTGGTTTACTATTGGACTCTGAACTGAACTTTCGTCAGCACATGATTGGTACGTGCAAAAATGCCAGTAAAGTCCTAGGATTCATCATGAGGACTGCGTCTCAGTTTAGAGATGTTAAGTTGGCTGTAATGCTTTATAATGCTTTCGTGCGCAGCAAACTGGAATATAGTGCAGTTGCCTGGGACCCTCGGGAAGCCAAACATGTGTTGATGATTGAGTGGGTACAAAGAAAATTCGCTAGGTACTTATACAAGCGAAAGTACGGATATTACCCATTCCTGTTCCCATCACTTTTCGTATATGGCATGGTGGGCCTTGATGCGTTAGAGCTAAGACGAAGTTACAGCTGGGCATACATTACTGTCTGCTAATTCGTAATAAAGTACATAACCCTGGGGTTCTTGCTGGCATTCGATTATTCGTACCAGATAATTACACGCGTGCCGGACAGCGTCGCCGGCACCAATCGTTCGCAGATTGTACAGCACGTACGTTACGCGCCCTTCTAAATGGATTTCTACGAGAGGTCCAACATGTTGATATTTTTGCTGACACTATTATTAAAGTAGCTGGCGAATTTAGGTTATACCTATGTAATAGCGTTTAATACAGTCTAGTGTCTAATTAGTTATAACAATAGTAGCGCTTTGGGTAACTGTAAGCTTCTATTGTAATTATGTAAATAAATAAATAAATTACATTGAGTAAAATTCACTCAATTCCATCACAACACAACCCCAATATTTCTTATTTAGTTGAACGAATTCAGTACGAATATTTAGCTTCATCATGATAGAGCAAAAGGTACACAACGCCGGTCCACGCGCTACGTGAGCGCGCGCCCTGAGCCTTATTGTTGCATAAATACTGCACAAATCAGGAAAAAGGGTTCATATCAGTCGCAGTTCCCGCAGCCGCCGCACGTGTGTCCGAGATGCCTCCCAACGCTTGTGCCTCCGAAGAGCGCTCCGTCGCCCAGCTGATCGCCGTGGACGTGGCCTCGCTCAGCTACAAGGAGCTGCTGTGGCTGAGGGTGCGGCTCAGAGCGGCCCTCCGCAGACTGTCCAGGCCCACCCACAGAAGGACCAGGGCGTGAAGTCCTACTACATCAAACAGCCCTTTTCAGGGCTACACATCGCTCGAACTCAACCTTTATATGTTATAATTCCTCACAAGATAATGACTGAACTTTTCTTCATCTATTCGTATGATCTTCTTCTTCCAGTGGCACTCCATTACTGGAGGTCTGCCGTCAGCCTGCTGAAACTCTCCTTGTCCCTGGCCATCCGGAACAACTCTTCCACACTGGCAATCCCGGTCCACTCCCGGATGTTCCTCAGCCAAGATTTTTTCCTTCTGCCAACGCGTCTTTTCCCCTCTATCTTTCCCATCATTATGAGCTGCAGTAGTTGGTATCTGTCATGACGCAGAACATGCCCCAAATAGCCAACTTTTCTTTGCTTGACAGTTCGCAGCATCTCCCGGGTCTTCTGGACGCGTTGGAGGACTCTCTCATTAGATACCTTCTGTACCAAGCTAATGCGAAGCATGCGACGATAGCACCACATTTCAAATGCTTCTAGGCGTCGCCTGGTGTCTTTTTTAATAGTCCACGCTTCACATCCATAGAGCACAACGGGCCACACATAACACTGAAGCAAGCGCGTTCTGAGCTTCTAGGACAATTTACGACAGCATAAAACCTTATTCATTTTATTAAATGATGCTCGGGTTATTTCTATCCGGGTCTTTATTTCTTGGTCACATTCCCATTCTTCACTAACCCAAGCGCCAAGATATTTATACTGCCGCACCCGCTCTAGTTCTTTCCGTGCTACATACACTTTCGAATTTCGAATTTTGAAATTCGTATGATAGCCTATCATATTGCGAACCTTTTTCATGACGATATCGACTCAATAATTGCGTCGTACTATTGACACGAAAGCAAATAGACGATTTTAATGACTGAACGATACGTTTAAGATATTACATTCAGTAAAATTCACTCAATTCCATCACAACACACATCACATCACAACCCCAATATTTCTTATTTAGTTGAACGAATTCAGTAACAACATTTAGATTCATCATGATAGAGCAAAAGGTAAACACGCCGGTCCACGCGCTACGTGAGCGCGCGCCCTGAGCCTTATTGTTGCATAAATACTGCACAAATCAGGAAAAAGTGTTTAATCCAGTCGCAGTTCCCGCAGCCGCTCCTCGTGTGTCCGAGATGTCTCCCAACGCTTGCGCCCCCGAAGAGGGTCCAGTTGATCCCCGTGTACGTGACCTCGCTCAGCTACAAAGAGCTGCTGTCGCTGAGAGGCCGGCCCCCCGCAGACCGCCCAGGCCCAGGCTCATCCGCAGAAGGAACAGTGTGTGAAGCCCCACTGTCACAAACAGCCCTTTTCAGGGCTACACATTGCTCTAACTCAACCTTTATATGTTATAATTCCTCACAAGATAATGACTGAACTTTTCTTCATCTATTCGTATGATAACCTATCACATTGCGAACCTTTTTCATGACGATATCGACTCAATAATTGCGTCGTACTATTGACACGAAAGCAAATAGACGATCAAAAACAAGACAGTGATATTGGAATGAAATGAGAATCTTTTATTCAAAGAGGATATTAATATCAGTTATTGTACGTCAAAAAAAAAACCTTTTTAATAAAAATATGTCATTAACATAAAACTTATTCTTATTAATAATCAAAAAGAATATATAAGACTGCAATGACTGGACGATACGTTTAAGCTATCACATTCGTATTAATTTTATGAACAATTATGGGACCGACATTAAAAATCACGGGAGAGAACGTTTAGCAACCGATCACACAAACATTTTAATAAAATAAAAAAAGACTCAATCTGTATCTAATCGAATGCCTATCATATTTTATACAATTTTCATAATTACATCAACTCAATAAATGCGTCGTACTATTTAGACGAAACCAAATAGACGCCACTTTGTAATGTTTATAATACTACTATTTACATTATTGCAATGTTTTATTCTTTGGTGATCTTCTTTTATTTCATATTTGACTTCGTGTATATTTTCACTTATTTTCCATATGACCACACAACCCCAATATTTCTTATTTAGTTGAACGAATTCAGTACGAACATTTAGCTTCATCATGATAGAGCAAAAGGTAAACACGCCGGTCAACGTGCTACGTGAGCGCGCGCCCTGAGCCTTATTGTTGCATAAATACTGCACAAATCAGGAAAAAGGGTTCATTCCAGTCGCAGTTCCCGCAGCCGCCGCACGTGTGTCCGAGATGCCTCCCAACGCTTGTGCCTCCGAAGAGCGCTCCGTCGCCCAGCTGATCGCCGTGGACGTGGCCTCGCTCAGCTACAAGGAGCTGCTGTGGCTGAGGGTGCGGCTCAGAGCGGCCCTCCGCAGACTGTCCAGGCCCACCCACAGAAGGACCAGCGCGTGAAGTCCTACTACATCAAACAGCCCTTTTCAGGGCTACACATAGCTCGAACTCAACCTTTATATGTTATAATTCCTCACAAGATAATGACTGAACTTTTCTTCATCTATTCGTATGATAAACTATCATATTGGGAACCTTTTCCATGACGATATCGACTCAATAATTGCGTCGTACTATTAACACGAAAGCAAATTCAAAAAAACATTTTTCATAAAAATATGTCAATAAAATAAAATTCATTCTTATTAATAATCAAAAAGAATATATCAGACTGCAATGACTGGACGATACGTTTAAGCTATCACATTCATATTAATTTCATGAACAATTATGGGAACCGACATTAAAAATCACGGGAGAGAACGTTTAGCAACCGATCACACAAATATTAAAATAAAATTAAAAAAAGACTCATTCTCTATCTAATCGAATGCCTATCATATTTTATACAATTTTCATAACGACATCAACTCAATGAATGCGTCGTACTATCTAGACGAAACCAAATAGACGCCACTTTGTAATGTTTATAATACTACTATTTACATTATTGCAATGTTTTATTCTTTGGTGATCTTCTTTTATTTCATATTTGACTTCGAGTATATTTTGACTTATTTTCCATATGACATCACAACCCCAATATTCCTTATTTAGTTGAACGAATTCAGTAAGAACATTTAGCTCCATCATGATGGAGCAAAAGGTAAACAACGCCGGTCAACGCGCTACGTGAGCGCGCGCCCTGAGCCTTATTGTTGCATAAATACTGCACAAATCAGAAAAAGGGTTCATTCCAGTCGCAGTTCCCGCAGCCGCCGCACGTGTGTCCGAGATGCCTCCCAACGCTTGTGCCTCCGAAGAGCGCTCCGTCGCCCAGCTGATCGCCGTGGACGTGGCCTCGCTCAGCTACGAGGAGCTGCTGTGGCTGAGGGTGCGGCTCAGAGCGGCCCTCCGCAGACTGTCCAGGCCCACCCACAGAAGGACCAGGGCGTGAAGTCCTACTACATCAAACAGCCCTTTTCAGGGCTACACATCGCTCGAACTCAACCTTTATATGTTACAATTCCTCACAAGATAATGACTGAACTTTTCTTCATCTATTCGTATGATAACCTATCATATTGCGAACCTTTTTCATGACGATATCGACTCAATAATTGCGTCGTACTATTAACACGAAAGCAAAAAGACGATTTCAATAACTGAACGATGCGTTTAGGATATTACATTGAGTAAAATTCACTCAATTCCATCACAACACACATCACAACCCCAATATTTTTTATTTAGTTGAACGAATTCAGTAACAACGTTTAGCTTCATCATGATAGAGCAAAAGGTAAACAACGCCGGTCAACGCGCTACGTGAGCGCGCGCCCTGAGCCTTATTGTTGCATAAATACTGCACAAATCAAGAAAGTGTTTAATCCAGTCGCAGTTCCCACAGCCGCTCCTCGTGTGTCCGAGATGCCTCCCAACGCTTGCGCCCCCGAAGAGGGTCCAGTTGATCCCCGTGTACGTGACCTCGCTCAGCTACAAAGAGCTGCTGTCGCTGAGAGGCCGGCCCCCCGCAGACCGCCCAGGCCCAGGCTCATCCGCAGGAGGAACAGTGTGTGAAGCCCCACTGTCACAAACAGCCCTTTTCAGGGCTACACATCGCTCGAACTCAACCTTTATATGTTATAATTCCTCACAAGATAATGACTGAACTTTTCTTCATCTATTCGTATGATAAACTATCATATTGGGAACCTTTTCCATGACGATATCGACTCAATAATTGCGTCGTACTATTTACACGTAAGCAAATAGACGATCAAAAACAAGACAGTGATATTGGAATGAAATGAAATGAAATGAAAATCTTTTATTCAACATGAGGATATTAATATCACTTATTGAACGTCAAAAAAAAAACATTTTTAATAAAAATATGTCATTAACATAAAACTTATTCTTATTAATAATCAAAAAGAATATATCAGACTGCAATGACTGGACGATAAGTTTCAGCTATCACATTCATATTAATTTTATGAACAATTATGGGACCGACATTAAAAATCACGGGAGAGAACGTTTAGCAACCGATCACACAAACATTATAATAAAATAAAAAAAAAACTCATTCTCTATCTAATCGAATGCCTATCATATTTTATACAATTTTCATAACGACATCAACTCAATAAATGCGTCGTACTATCTAGACGAAACCAAATAGACGCCACTTTGTAATGTTTATAATACTACTATTTACATTATTGCAATGTTTTATTCTTTGGTGATCTTCTTTTACTTCTTATTTGACTTCGTGTATATATTCACTTATTTTCCATATGACATCACAACCCCAATATTTTTTATTTAGTTGAACGAATTCAGTACGAATATTTAGCTTTAGCATGATAGAGCAAAAGGTAAACACGCCGGTCAACGTGCTACGTGAGCGCGCCCTCTGAGCCTTATTGTTGCATAAATACTGCACAAATCAGGAAAAAGGGTTCATTCCAGTCGCAGTTCCCGCAGCCGCCGCACGTGTGTCCGAGATGCCTCCCAACGCTTGTGCCTCCGAAGAGCGCTCCGTCGCCCAGCTGATCGCCGTGGACGTGGCCTCGCTCAGCCACGAGGAGCTGCTGTGGCTGAGGGTGCGGCTCAGAGCGGCCCTCCGCAGACTGTCCAGGCCCACCCACAGAAGTACCAGGGCGTGAAGTCCTACTGCATCAAACAGCCCTTTTCAGGGCTACACATCGCTCGAACTCAACCCTTCTGGACTAAAATTTCTCGCAAGATAATGATTGAACTTTTCTTCATCTATTCGTATGATAACCTATCATATTGCGAACCTTTTTCGTGAAGATATCAACTCAATAATTGCGTCATAAAATTAAGATGAAAGCAAATAGACGATTTCAATAACTGAACAATACGTTTAAGGTATTATTCAGTAAAATTCACTCAATTCCATCACAACACACATCACATCACAACCCCAATATTTCTCATTTAGTTAAATGAATTCCGTACGAATATTTAGCTTCATCATGATAGAGCAAAAGGTAAACAACGCCGGTCCACGCGCTACGTGAGCGCGCGCCCTGAGCCTTATTGTTGCATAAATACTGCACAAATCAGGAAAAAGTGTTTAATCCAGTCGCAGTTCCCGCAGCCGCTCCTCGTGTGTCCGAGATGCCTCCCAACGCTTGCGCCCCCGAAGAGGGTCCAGTTGATCCCCGTGTACGTGACCTCGCTCAGCTACAAAGAGCTGCTGTCGCTGAGAGGCCGGCCCCCCGCAGACCGCCCAGGCCCAGGCTCATCCGCAGAAGGAACAGTGTGTGAAGCCCCACTGTCACAAACAGCCCTTTTCAGGGCTACACATCGCTCGAACTCAACCTTTATATGTTATAATTCCTCACAAGATAATGACTGAACTTTTCTTCATCTATTCGTATGATAACCTATCATAGTGCGAACCTTTTTAATGACGATATCGACTCAATAATTGCGTCGTACTATTAACACGAAAGCAAATAGACGATCAAAAACAAGACAGTGATATTGGAATGAAATGAAATGAAAATCTTTTATTCAACATGAGGATATTAATATCACTTATTGAACGTCAAAAAAAAAAACATTTTTCATAAAAATATGTCATTAACATACAACTTATTCTTATTAATAATCAAAAAGAATATATCAGACTGCAATGACTGGACGATACGTTTAAGCTATGACATTCATATTAATTTCATGAACAATTATGGGACCGACATTAAAATCACGGGAGAGAACGTTTAGCAACGGATCACACAAACAGTATAATAAAATAAAAAAAAGACTCATTCTCTATCTAATCGAATGCCTATCATATTTTATACAATTTTCATAACGACATCAACTCAATAAATGCGTCGTACTATCTAGACGAAACCAAATAGACGCCACTTTGTAATGTTTATAATACTACTACTAATATGTATAGAGAACGTTTAGCAACCGATCACACAAACATTATAATAAAATAAAAAAAAGACTCATTCTCTATCTAATCGAATGCCTATCATATTTTATACAATTTTCATAACGACATCAACTCAATAAATGCGTCGTACTATCTAGACGAAACCAAACAGACGCCACTTTGTAATGTTTATAATACTACTATTTACATTATTGCAATGTTTTATTCTTTGGTGATCTTCTTTTACTTCTTATTTGACTTCGTGTATATTATCACTTATTTTCCATATGGCATCACAACCCCAATATTTTTGATTTAGTTGAACGAATTCAGTAACTACATTTAGCTTCATCATGATAGAGCAAAAGGTAAACAACGCCGGTCCACGCGCTACGTGAGCGCGCGCCCTGAGCCTTATTGTTGCATAAATACTGCACAAATCAGGAAAAAGGGTTCATTCCAGTCGCAGTTCCCGCAGCCGCCGCACGTGTGTCCGAGATGCCTCCCAACGCTTGTGCCTCCGAAGAGCGCTCCGTCGCCCAGCTGATCGCCGTGGACGTGGCCTCGCTCAGCCACGAGGAGCTGCTGTGGCTGAGGGTGCGGCTCAGAGCGGCCCTCCGCAGACTGTCCAGGCCCACCCACAGAAGGACCAGGGCGTGAAGTCCTACTACATCAAACAGCCCTTTTCAGGGCTACACATCGCTCGAACTCAACCCTTCTGGACTAAAATTTCTCGCAAGATAATGATTGAACTTTTCTTCATCTATTCGTATGATAACCTATCATATTGCGAACCTTTTTCGTGAAGATATCAACTCAATAATTGCGTCATAATATTAAGATGAAAGCAAATAGACGATTTCAATAACTGAACAATACGTTTAAGGTATTATTCAGTAAAATTCACTCAATTCCATCACAACACACATCACATCACAACCCCAATATTTCTCATTTAGTTAAATGAATTCCGTACGAATATTTAGCTTCATCATGATAGAGCAAAAGGTAAACAACGCCGGTCCACGCGCTACGTGAGCGCGCGCCCTGAGCCTTATTGTTGCATAAATACTGCACAAATCAGGAAAAAGTGTTTAATCCAGTCGCAGTTCCCGCAGCCGCTCCTCGTGTGTCCGAGATGCCTCCCAACGCTTGCGCCCCCGAAGAGGGTCCAGTTGATCCCCGTGTACGTGACCTCGCTCAGCTACAAAGAGCTACTGTCGCTGAGAGGCCGGCCCCCCGCAGACCGCCCAGGCCCAGGCTCATCCGCAGAAGGAACAGTGTGTGAAGCCCCACTGTCACAAACAGCCCTTTTCAGGGCTACACATCGCTCGAACTCAACCTTTATATGTTATAATTCCTCACAAGATAATGACTGAACTTTTCTTCATCTATTCGTATGATAACCTATCATAGTGCGAACCTTTTTAATGACGATATCGACTCAATAATTGCGTCGTACTATTAACACGAAAGCAAATAGACGATCAAAAACAAGACAGTGATATTGGAATGAAATGAAATGAAAATCTTTTATTCAACACGAGGATATTAATATCACTTATTGAACGTCAAAAAAAAAACATTTTTCATAAAAATATGTCATTAACATACAACTTATTCTTATTAATAATCAAAAAGAATATATCAGACTGCAATGACTGGACGATACGTTTAAGCTATGACATTCATATTAATTTCATGAACAATTATGGGACCGACATTAAAATCACGGGAGAGAACGTTTAGCAACGGATCACACAAACAGTATAATAAAATAAAAAAAAGACTCATTCTCTATCTAATCGAATGCCTATCATATTTTATACAATTTTCATAACGACATCAACTCAATAAATGCGTCGTACTATCTAGACGAAACCAAATAGACGCCACTTTGTAATGTTTATAATACTACTACTAATATGTATAGAGAACGTTTAGCAACCGATCACACAAACATTATAATAAAATAAAAAAAAGACTCATTCTCTATCTAATCGAATGCCTATCATATTTTATACAATTTTCATAACGACATCAACTCAATAAATGCGTCGTACTATCTAGACGAAACCAAATAGACGCCACTTTGTAATGTTTATAATACTACTATTTACATTATTGCAATGTTTTATTCTTTGGTGATCTTCTTTTACTTCTTATTTGACTTCGTGTATATTATCACTTATTTTCCATATGGCATCACAACCCCAATATTTTTTATTTAGTTGAACGAATTCAGTAACTACATTTAGACTAAAATTTCTCGCAAGACAATGACTGAACTTTTCTTCATCTATTCGTATGATAAACTATCATATTGCGAACCTTTTTCGTGACGATATCAACTCAATAATTGCGTCATAATATTAAGATGAAAGCAAATAGACGATTTCAATAACTGAACAATACGTTTAAGGTATTATTCAGTAAAATTCACTCAATTCCATCACAACACACATCACATCACAACCCCAATATTTCTCATTTAGTTAAATGAATTCCGTACGAATATTTAGCTTCATCATGATAGAGCAAAAGGTAAACAACGCCGGTCCACGCGCTACGTGAGCGCGCGCCCTGAGCCTTATTGTTGCATAAATACTGCACAAATCAGGAAAAAGTGTTTAATCCAGTCGCAGTTCCCGCAGCCGCTCCTCGTGTGTCCGAGATGCCTCCCAACGCTTGCGCCCCCGAAGAGGGTCCAGTTGATCCCCGTGTACGTGACCTCGCTCAGCTACAAAGAGCTGCTGTCGCTGAGAGGCCGGCCCCCCGCAGACCGCCCAGGCCCAGGCTCATCCGCAGAAGGAACAGTGTGTGAAGCCCCACTGTCACAAACAGCCCTTTTCAGGGCTACACATCGCTCGAACTCAACCTTTATATGTTATAATTCCTCACAAGATAATGACTGAACTTTTCTTCATCTATTCGTATGATAACCTATCATAGTGCGAACCTTTTTGATGACGATATCGACTCAATAATTGCGTCGTACTATTAACACGAAAGCAAATAGACGATCGAAAACAAGACAGTGATATTGGAATGAAATGAAATGAAATGAAAATCTTTTATTCAACACGAGGATATTAATATCACTTATTGAACGTCAAAAAAAAACATTTTTCATAAAAATATGTCATTAACATAAAACTTATTCTTATTAATAATCAAAAAGAATATATCAGACTGCAATGACTGGACGATACGTTTAAGCTATCACATTCATATTAATTTCATGAACAATTATGGGACCGACATTAAAAATCACGGGAGAGAACGTTTAGCAACCGATCACACAAACATTATAATAAAATAAAAAAAGACTCATTCTCTATCTAATCGAATGCCTATCATATTTTATACAATTTTCATAACGACATCAACTCAAGAAATGCGTCGTACTATCTAGACGAAACCAAATAGACGCCACTTTGTAATGTTAATAATACTACTACTAATATGTATAGAGAACGTTTAGCAACCGATCACACAAACGTTATAATAAAATAAAAAAAAGACTCATTCTCTATCTAATCGAATGCCTATCATATTTTATACAATTTTCATAACGACATCAACTCAATAAATGCGTCGTACTATCTA
This sequence comes from Leucoptera coffeella, assembly GCA_030578115.1. Classification (NCBI taxonomy): domain Eukaryota; kingdom Metazoa; phylum Arthropoda; class Insecta; order Lepidoptera; family Lyonetiidae; genus Leucoptera; species Leucoptera coffeella. The sequence goes on from JAMBLF010000523.1 coordinate 137,085, forward strand.
GACGAAACCAAATAGACGCCACTTTGTAATGTTTATAATACTACTACTAATATGTATAGAGAACGTTTAGCAACGGATCACACAAACAGTATAATAAAATAAAAAAAAGACTCATTGTCTATCTAATCGAATGCCTATCATATTTTATACAATTTTCATAACGACATCAACTCAATAAATGCGTCGTACTATCTAGACGAAACCAAATAGACGCCACTTTGTAATGTTTATAATACTACTACTAATATGTATAGAGAACGTTTAGCAACCGATCACACAAACATTATAATAAAATAAAAAAAAGACTCATTCTCTATCTAATCGAATGCCTATCATATTTTATACAATTTTCATAACGACATCAACTCAATAAATGCGTCGTACTATCTAGACGAAACCAAACAGACGCCACTTTGTAATGTTTATAATACTACTATTTACATTATTGCAATGTTTTATTCTTTGGTGATCTTCTTTTACTTCTTATTTGACTTCGTGTATATTATCACTTATTTTCCATATGGCATCACAACCCCAATATTTTTTATTTAGTTGAACGAATTCAGTAACAACATTTAGCTTCATCATGATAGAGCAAAAGGTAAACAACGCCGGTCCACGCGCTACGTGAGCGCGCGCCCTGAGCCTTATTGTTGCATAAATACTGCACAAATCAGGAAAAAGGGTTCATTCCAGTCGCAGTTCCCGCAGCCGCCGCACGTGTGTCCGAGATGCCTCCCAACGCTTGTGCCTCCGAAGAGCGCTCCGTCGCCCAGCTGATCGCCGTGGACGTGGCCTCGCTCAGCCACGAGGAGCTGCTGTGGCTGAGGGTGCGGCTCAGAGCGGCCCTCCGCAGACTGTCCAGGCCCACCCACAGAAGGACCAGGGCGTGAAGTCCTACTACATCAAACAGCCCTTTTCAGGGCTACACATCGCTCGAACTCAACCTTTATATGTTATAATTCCTCACAAGATAATGACTGAACTTTTCTTCATCTATTCGTATGATAACCTATCATATTGCGAACCTTTTTCATGACGATATCGACTCAATAATTACGTCGTACTATTGACACGAAAGCAAATAGACGATTTTAATGACTGAACGATACGTTTAAGATATTACATACAGTAAAATTCACTCAATTCCATCACAACCCCAATATTTCTTATTTAAATGAACGAATTCAGTACGAACATTTAGCTTCATCATGATAGAGCAAAAGGTAAACAACGCCGGTCCACGCGCTACGTGAGCGCGCGCCCTGAGCCTTATTGTTGCATAAATACTGCACAAATCAGGAAAAAGTGTTTAATCCAGTCGCAGTTCCCGCAGCCGCTCCTCGTGTGTCCGAGATGCCTCCCAACGCTTGCGCCCCCGAAGAGGGTCCAGTTGATCGCCGTGTACGTGACCTCGCTCAGCTACAAAGAGCTGCTGTCGCTGAGAGGCCGGCCCCCCGCAGACCGCCCAGGCCCAGGCTCATCCGCAGAAGGAACAGTGTGTGAAGCCCCACTGTCACAAACAGCCCTTTTCAGGGCTACACATCGCTCGAACTCAACCTTTATATGATACAATTCCTCACAATATAATGACTGAACTTTTCTTCATCTATTCGTATGATAACCTATCACATTGCGAACCTTTTTCATGACGATATCGACTCAATAATTGCGTCGTACTATCAACACGAAAGCAAATAGACGATCAAAAACAAGACAGTGATATTGGAATGAAATGAAATGAAAATCTTTTATTCAACATGAGGATATTAATATCACTTATTGAACGTCAAAAAAAAACATTTTTCATAAAAATATGTCATTAACATAAAACTTATTCTTATTAATAATCAAAAAGAATATTTCAGACTGCAATGACTGGACGATACGTTTAAGCTATCACATTCATATTAATTTCATGAACAATTATGGGACCGACATTAAAAATCACGGGAGAGAACGTTTAGCAACCGATCACACAAACATTATAATAAAATAAAAAAAGACTCATTCTCTATCTAATCGAATGCCTATCATATTTTATACAATTTTCATAACGACATCAACTCAATAAATGCGTCGTACTATCTAGACGAAACCAAATAGACGCCACTTTGTAATGTTTATAATACTACTATTTACATTATTGCAATGTTTTATTCTTTGGTGATCTTCTTTTACTTCTTATTTGACTTCGTGTATATTTTCACTTATTTTCCATATGACATCACAACCCCAATATTTTTTATTTAGTTGAACGAATTCAGTAACAACATTTAGCTTCATCATGATAGAGCAAAAGGTAAACACGCCGGTCAACGCGCTACGTGAGCGCGCGCCCTGAGCCTTATTGTTGCATAAATACTGCACAAATCTTGAAAAAGGGTTCATTCCAGTCACAGTTCCCGCAGCCGCCGCACGTGTGTCCGAGATGCCTCCCAACGCTTGTGCCTCCGAAGAGCGCTCCGTCGCCCAGCTGATCGCCGTGGACGTGGCCTCGCTCAGCTACAAGGAGCTGCTGTGGCTGAGGGTGCGGCTCAGAGCGGCCCTCCGCAGACTGTCCAGGCCCACCCACAGAAGGACCAGGGCGTGAAGTCCTACTACATCAAACAGCCCTTTTCAGGGCTACACATTGATCCAACTCAACCCTTCTGGACTAAAATTTCTCGCAAGATAATGACTGAACTTTTCTTCATCTATTCGTATGATAAACTATCATATTGCGAACCTTTTTCGTGACGATATCAACTCAATAATTGCGTCATAATATTAAGATGAAAGCAAATAGACGATTTCAATAACTGAACAATACGTTTAAGGTATTATTCAGTAAAATTCACTCAATTCCATCACAACACACATCACATCACAACCCCAATATTTCTCATTTAGTTAAATGAATTCCGTACGAATATTTAGCTTCATCATGATAGAGCAAAAGGTAAACAACGCCGGTCCACGCGCTACGTGAGCGCGCGCCCTGAGCCTTATTGTTGCATAAATACTGCACAAATCAGGAAAAAGTGTTTAATCCAGTCGCAGTTCCCGCAGCCGCTCCTCGTGTGTCCGAGATGCCTCCCAACGCTTGCGCCCCCGAAGAGGGTCCAGTTGATCGCCGTGTACGTGACCTCGCTCAGCTACAAAGAGCTGCTGTCGCTGAGAGGCCGGCCCCCCGCAGACCGCCCAGGCCCAGGCTCATCCGCAGAAGGAACAGTGTGTGAAGCCCCACTGTCACAAACAGCCCTTTTCAGGGCTACACATCGCTCGAACTCAACCTTTATATGTTATAATTCCTCACAAGATAATGACTGAACTTTTCTTCATCTATTCGTATGATAACCTATCATAGTGCGAACCTTTTTGATGACGATATCGACTCAATAATTGCGTCGTACTATTAACACGAAAGCAAATAGACGATCAAAAACAAGACAGTGATATTGGAATGGAATGAAATGAAAATCTTTTATTCAACACGAGGATATTAATATCACTTATTGAACGTCAAAAAAAAACATTTTTCATAAAAATATGTCATTAACATAAAACTTATTCTTATTAATAATCAAAAAGAATATATCAGACTGCAATGACTGGACGATACGTTTAAGCTATCACATTCATATTAATTTCATGAACAATTATGGGACCGACATTAAAAATCACGGGAGAGAACGTTTAGCAACCGATCACACAAACATTATAATAAAATAAAAAAAGACTCATTCTCTATCTAATCGAATGCCTATCATATTTTATACAATTTTCATAACGACATCAACTCAAGAAATGCGTCGTACTATCTAGACGAAACCAAATAGACGCCACTTTGTAATGTTAATAATACTACTACTAATATGTATAGAGAACGTTTAGCAACCGATCACACAAACGTTATAATAAAATAAAAAAAAGACTCATTCTCTATCTAATCGAATGCCTATCATATTTTATACAATTTTCATAACGACATCAACTCAATAAATGCGTCGTACTATCTAGACGAAACCAAATAGACGCCACTTTGTAATGTTTATAATACTACTACTAATATGTATAGAGAACGTTTAGCAACCGATCACACAAACATTATAATAAAATAAAAAAAGGACTCATTCTCTATCTAATCGAATGCCTATCATATTTTATACAATTTTCATAACGACATCAACTCAATAAATGCGTCGTACTATCTAGACGAAACCAAATAGACGCCACTTTGTAATGTTTATAATACTACTACTAATATGTATAGAGAATGTTTAGCAACCGATCACACAAACATTATAATAAAATAAAAAAAAGACTCATTCTCTATCTAATCGAATGCCTATCATATTTTATACAATTTTCATAACGACATCAACTCAATAAATGCGTCGTACTATCTAGACGAAACCAAACAGACGCCACTTTGTAATGTTTATAATACTTCTATTTGGGTATCATTTAAGCTATCACCAATTTAATTAGTTTTCTGTTTCTTAAATAATAGGGTTTGTCCTCAAAATAGTAGATCTGTCACCAAAATGTAGTCACCATACAATGCAAAATCAGTTCCACAATAAATCATCTAAAATCCTGAGATATAAGGTCTAGTACCAAATAAATGTTTTTGTATGTATTATAATAGGTGTGTCCCAATAAGTATTTAAGCAAACTAATTTAAAGAGATCACCAATAAATCATATTATGTTACTAGAAAATTGCATTAAGTGCAAATAAAAACCTAACCTAACCTGTTAAGAATGAAAGAATGATGGAATGAATGGCATACGAAAGAACAAGAAATATGATAATACATGTATTAAGAAAGGATTACAAAGAAGGATGTTGTGGTAAAATATAATAAAGTGCGTAAGGTAATGAAGATGGATTAAAATAAGAATGACAGACTGTAAGATAGAGGTATAGGTGCATATTATAAGAATTGTATATTAATAAAGATACACAAAACCCTAATTCTCTTCCCTTGATGTTCCGGCTTGGCGTCCAATGCGTACGTTTTGGCGCAATGGACGCTACACCGGATCATCAAAATTATACACAATAGATAATAAATTAAAAAACATAAGATAGATAAAGGCTCGGATTATGTTGGAGGTGTGCAGTTTTCCCATCGTTGAGGCCGGATTGGTCAATTTTTAAAGCGCGCCAATTTGTCTCTGCCGCTTTGATCATTTTTTCATTAAAATTATAAATTGATGTATTAAATTGGTAACGAATGCTATTAATTTAATATCTGAACGAAATAAAATGTTACTACTGTATTGGTGACAAAATATCAAATCAAAAGGAGTCGCAGTCAGGGATCGATAATCGATTTATTTGGTGACAGATCTACCATTCTGAGCACAGAGCTATTATTTAAGTAACAAAACTGTTATTAAAAGAACGAAGTTTATAATCATGTAATGCAATATAATTTTATTGGTTATCGATCTCTTATTTTACACAAGTATTAACATTAATTTCATAATTCATACCTGGGAACAATTTTTGTTTATCTGAGAACGAAAATATTTCGTGGCGATAGATCTATTTATTAGGTGATACAACTTGATGACAAATATAAATTTTGGTGATAGAAAATATAGTTCCCCTTCTATTTACATTATTGCAATGTTTTATTCTTTGGTGATCTTCTTTTACTTCTTATTTGACTTCGTGTATATTATCACTTATTTTCCATATGGCATCACAACCCCAATATTTTTTATTTAGTTGAACGAATTCAGTAACAACATTTAGCTTCATCATGATAGAGCAAAAGATAAACAACGCCGGTCCACGCGCTACGTGAGCGCGCGCCCTGAGCCTTATTGTTGCATAAATACTGCACAAATCAGGAAAAAGTGTTTAATCCAGTCGCAGTTCCCGCAGCCGCTCCTCGTGTGTCCGAGATGCCTCCCAACGCTTGCGCCCCCGAAGAGGGTCCAGTTGATCGCCGTGTACGTGACCTCGCTCAGCTACAAAGAGCTGCTGTCGCTGAGAGGCCGGCCCCCCGCAGACCGCCCAGGCCCAGGCTCATCCGCAGAAGGAACAGTGTGTGAAGCCCCACTGTCACAAACAGCCCTTTTCAGGGCTACACATTGCTCTAACTCAACCTTTTTGGGTATGATTTCTCGCAAGATAATGACTGAACTTTTCTTCTACTATTCGTATGATAACCTATCATATTGCGAACCTTTTTCATGACGATATCGACTCAATAATTGCGTCGTACTATTAACACGAAAGCAAATAGACGATCAAAAACAAGACAGTGATATTGGAATGAAATGAAAATCTTTTATTCAACATGAGGATATTTATATCACTTATTGAACGTCAAAAAAATAACATTTTTCATAAAAATGTGTCATTGACATAAAACTTATTCTTATTAATAATCAAAAAGAATATATCAGACTGCAATGACTGGACGATACGTTTAAGCTATCACATTCATATTAATTTCATGAACAATTATGGGACCGACATTAAAAATCACGGGAGAGAACGTTTAGCAACCGATCACACAAACGTTATAATAAAATAAAAAAAAAGACTTATTCTCTATCTAATCGAATGCCTATCATATTTTATACAATTTTCATAACGACATCAACTCAATAAATGCGTCGTACTATCTAGACGAAACCAAATACACGCCACTTTGTAATGTTTATAATACTACTATTTACATTATTGCAATGTTTTATTCTTTGCTGATCTTCTTTTACTTCTTATTCGACTTCGTGTATATTTTCACTTATTTTCCATATGACATCACAACCCCAATATTTTTTATCTAGTTGAACGAATTCAGTAACAACATTTAGCTTCATCATGATTGAGCAAAAGGTAAACAACGCCGGTCAACGCGCTACGTGAGCGCGCGCCCTGAGCCTTATTGTTGCATAAATACTGCACAAATCAGAAAAAGGGTTCATATCAGTCGCAGTTGCCGCAGCCGCCGCACGTGTGTCCGAGATGCCTCCCAACGCTTGTGCCTCCGAAGAGCGCTTCGTCGCCCAGCTGATCGCCGTGGACGTGGCCTCGCTCAGCTACAAGGAGCTGCTGTGGCTGAGGGTGCGGCTCAGAGCGGCCCTCCGCAGACTGTCCAGGCCCACCCACGGAAGGACCAGGGCGTGAAGTTCTACTACATCAAACAGCCCTTTTCAGGGCTACACATCGCTCGAACTCAACCTTTATATGTTATAATTCCTCACAAGATAATGACTGAACTTTTCTTCATCTATTCGTATGATAACCTATCATATTGCGAATCTTTTTCATGACGATATCGACTCAATAATTGCGTCGTACTATTGACACGAAAGCAAATAGACGATTTTAATGACTGAACGATACGTTTAAGATATTACATTCAGTAAAATTCACTCAATTCCATCACAACACACATCACAACCCCAATATTTCTTATTTAGTTGAACGAATTCAGTACGAACATTTAGCTTCATCATGATAGAGCAAAAGGTAAACAACGCCGGTCAACGCGCTACGTGAGCGCGCGCCCTGAGCCTTATTGTTGCATAAATACTGCACAAATCAGGAAAAAGTGTTTAATCCAGTCGCAGTTCCCGCAGCCGCTCCTCGTGTGTCCGAGATGCCTCCCAACGCTTGCGCCCCCGAAGAGGGTCCAGTTGATCGCCGCGTACGTGACCTCGCTCAGCTACAAAGAGCTGCTGTCGCTGAGAGGCCGGCCCCCCGCAGACCGCCCAGGCCCAGGCTCATCCGCAGAAGGAACAGTGTGTGAAGCCCCACTGTCACAAACAGCCCTTTTCAGGGCTACACATCGCTCGAACTCAACCTTTAAATGTTATATTTCCTCACAACATAATGACTGAACTTTTCTTCATCTATTCATATGATAACCTATCATATTGCGAACCTTTTTCATGACGATATCGACTCAATAATTGCGTCGTACTATCAACACGAAAGCAAATAGACGATCAAAAACAAGACAGTGATATTGGAATATATCAGACTGCAATGACTGAACGATACGTTTAAGCTATTACATTCAGTAAAATTCACTCAATTCCTTATTTATCTTTCGTTTTTGTCTGAACAAATATAGTCATTATTAATTTCAGAACTCTTCTTCTTAATAATAATGGCGTCGTTCTACCAAGACGTAAATGAATAGTTGCCATTTTGCAATGTTTCTATTATTTTTATATACAAAGTGCCTGCGAAGAGCGCTCTCACTTTTGAAGATAACACATTTTTTAGTCTAATCATCTAATTTACTATCATATTTCAAAACAGTCAAATTAAAACGATGGAACAATTGCGTCGTAGTAACAAGTTAAGTCGCTCAAACGTACGCCATTTTGTTATTTCAAATAACTTATTATTATGACTGTTCTCTCAAATTATTTCAGAATAACTTATCACCGCAGCTTACACAGATAATACTTAGATTTATGCTAATGTTAATTTAATTTATTATAATGGAATGAAATACTCTTAAATCCATTTAAGGATCATAATATTTCCATCAATCTGAATCACAATATAACTGCTTGACACTGACAAGACCAACGGCCGCCATTTTGCTGTAAAGCTCCACTTCACTAAACAGCCCTTTTCAGGGCTACACATCGCTCGAACTCTACCTTTATATGTTATAATTCCTCACAAGATAATGACTGAACTTTTCTTCATCTACTCATATGATAACCTATCATATTGCGAACCTTTTTCATGACGATATCGACTCAATAATTGCGTCGTACTATCAACACGAAAGCAAATAGACGATCAAAAACAAGACAGTGATATTGGAATATATCAGACTGCAATGACTGAACGATACGTTTAAGCTATTACATTCAGTAAAATTCGCTCAATTCCTTATTTATCTTTCTTTTTTGTCTGAACAAATATAGAATTAATCATTATTAATTTAAGAATTCTTTTTCTTAATAATAATAACGTCGTTCTACCAAGGCGTAAATTAATAGTTGCCATTTTGCAATGTTTAAATTATTTTTATATACAAAGCGCCTCCGAAGAGCGCTCTCACTTTTGAAGATACCACTTTTTATCATGGTTTTTCTACATGGTAGATATTATCGAATACGACACTTGTATTCTTTGTGTAAAAAAAACAATGCTTGCAGTATTTTTCAATTTTGATATGATTTCCGCCTTTTCTTTAACAGTAAACGCGCACGTAAGAGCCATACTTATCACATTTGCTACTCTGAATATGATAGCCTATCATATTGCGAACCTTTTTCATGACGATATCGACTCAATAATTGCGTCGTACTATTAACACGAAAGCAAATAGACGAACAAAACAAGACAGTGATATTGGAATATATCAGATTGCAATGACTGAACGATACGTTTAAGCTATTACATTCAGTAAAATTCACTCAATTCTTTATTTACTATGATTTCGCGAAGATAATGACAGAACTTTTCTTCATCAATTTGTATGATTATTCTTTAATCATCTCATATATCATTTCTATCGTTTTTAATCGATACCATAATTTCATCTCACTAATAATCTAAGATAAAAGAACGCCTAGAACGAACGAAGAAAAAGCGATCATTTCACTCGCAGCTCCCGTCAGCGACGCTCGAGTGTCCGCCACGATATCTCCCGACACATACGCACATTAAACTCAACATTCCAGGGGTGTGTGTGGTTTCTTACAGGTCCACGGAACGCTACTCCAACTAAATATTCAGTCGGGTTCTTATTGTTAAGAGAGAAATCACCCAATAATTTGACAATTTACTATCCACTTAATAATGACGCCGTATCTACCAACGAAACTTAGGCTGTGTTCAGACGTGCGCGTTTGCTGCGCGTACGCGGTTTTTGTGGAAATGTATGAAAATAAACTTTATGTAATTAGCATAGAACCTCAAACTGCTTTAGCGTTTGGGAAAACACGCGACGCGCGCTGTATCCACGCGCGCAGAAAACGCGCACATAACGCGCACGTCTGAACACAGCCTTAGACGGACGGCTTAACAAATGCCATTTTGTTATTGGAAATTAAATATTCTCTCATTTTCGGTCAATTAAAATGCATATTCCTGAGACCGGAACAAGGACGAGCACGTTTAAAAACATCGCTACCCAATAGCAACTATAGAGCTAGAGCAACCTACGAACATACCGCCAAATTAGTTTTATCTGTCAAAGTGTTAAATCATTACAATAAAGAATTATTCGATCAATGTAAACAAATCCCTACCTTGTTGAGAATAAGGCGCAATTTCCTCTGCTCATCAGTCTCCATGGCTTGCGTAAGCGGGCACGTGGCCGCGAGGTAAGCGCACAGCTCTTCATGCTGCCCTGGTGTGAACTGCCGGCCTTTACCCTGGCTGTATAGCCACTCGGCTTTCAAACTGCAAACGTTGGGCATATATACAATAGGGCGGAATGAATAAAAAAAACTGCTTTGAAAGTTTAATAGAGTAGGATTTTGTATGATATAAATTAAATTTAGGCAGTGAATGTATAACTAAAGCACTCATAAGTAACTTAACACGAGTCTTAAATGAACTTACTAAGGGGCTAGTTCAATTGGTGTAACAGTAGTTATTTTTAACACTCGCGATTTATACTCATTTTATTTACTATGTGAGACCTGGTCCACTCGCGCTTTATACAAATTTTATTTACTATATGAGACCGGGTCGTTTCACAATATAAATACTTTTATATCTTTATTAGTTTATCGTGAAACGACCCGGTCTCACATAGTAAATAGAATGATGTATCAGTGTCCTAAATTATTATTATTATATTGTAAAGGATGCTAGCTGACGTTCTTCCCGGCACGTCGTAGAAGGAGACTAAGGGACTAGGGGTAAATAGACTCTATTGGGCGATGGGCTAGCAACCAGTCACAAATCACGCAACCTCGATATTCATGTTAAAAAGAGACAAAAGAGATATTACATCTCCGAGGTTCTGTTCACCCCGAAAGAGATTTAAGGACGTGAATGTATATGTATGTATATATCTATTTATATACTAAATATAAGTCCACTTACTTTTCCATAGCACTGACTGCAAATTCATCGATGGATTTCACCGTCAGTATCCAGTTGAGTACGAACGGTCGATAGTCGAAAGCTCGCTTGCTTCCATTAAATATACTTCTGAAGTATGGGTTAAGGAAATACATACATCTATCGATCGCCACCTGGAACGATCCTAACAAATCTCTCTTGCTTCACTCATATCCATTAACCTTCTCATACGTGCTCTTCTGTCCTTAACACTACATAAACCCACCTGAGAACTTTTCATATCATTCTGTTCACATTTCATCCATCTTTCTTTCGGCCTTCCTTCTCCGAAACTCTATGGTATATACTCTCCCATCTACACTACACTATGGTATACACGAGTATATACCATAGTGTAGTGTAGATAGTATGTGTGTATATATATTTATATACCTACTACTATACTGCACTCATTGTATATTTTATTAATTAATTTATATTCCTTTAGGCCACCAAAAAGGACATACACAGCACAAATAACATGTTTTAAATGTATACTTGTAAGTATTGCCTAAGGCTTTAGTTATATGCCACTCCTGCATGCAATTTATATCAGTATCCGAATTATATCAAAAGGATACTGGTCTTTCGGAGCGACGGCGACACACGGATTCCCTTGTAAGGTGAAACTCTCCAATTTGGTTAGATGAGCTAAATGACTCACTTCCGTTAAATCCTGGAAAAATAAAAAGTGGAAAATTACATACAGTATATCCAAATCCACACCTCTGACTATGCTGCATGAGAATTTGTGCGTAAAGTATATATCATGGTTTACTTGTATTAATTCATAATGTATTGCTAACTCATCACTCAAAAATAGACGAGTTCTTATATTGTTCAATCGCCATAACAATATATCACATAAAAATTTTATTTCAGTCAATGATTAACTTTGGAGAGAATTTCTTGATTATAAACTGTCCCATGCTAGTCTGAATTGCATACAGAATGCTATCCAGCTGACTTTTATCCCTGCATGTCGTAAGAGGCGACTAAGAGACTAGAGTTAAATGGAATCTATTGGACGATAGGCAAGTAACCTGTCACCAATGTATCATATGACATCACAACTCTAATATTAATGCTTAAAAGTATCCTAGGTGATGATTATGTATCCTAGGCTCTGTCCACTGCGAAAGGGATTACAGGATGTGAATGTATATTGTAATGTTATGTTATTTTGCTACTATGAAGCCATAGAGTATTTTCTTATTTTGCTACCATGAAGCCATAGAGGATTAGTTCGACCTGATTGTTGATCTTGAGTGTCAAAGGATAAAGAAAAACAGGATTCTGATTTAGATTAGGACAAAAGCTTCATGGGACGAAGAGAAGAGAAATCGGGGTCTTTCTTGGGGATCTGCCCAACGGAAAAGTCGTCCGCATTGCGCGGGTGAATTATTTTAGTATTCCTATAAACTAATACTGTGTTGTGTCTTCCCGCATATATTGGAACGAGTGATTCCGACTTCGAGGAATACCCGAAGGCTATCAATTGAGAAGTGGACGACTGCCAGTGAAAAGGATTCAGTGCCAGCCAAGACACAATTAGGTGTTTCGCCAGCCGAGAGATTGAGGCCAGGGCTAATTCAGAGCCCCTGGTGACGGCGATCTACGCAAAGGACTTTCAGAGGTACTTCTCCCATTCAGTGCGCGGGGCCAACATAAAAGACATTAAGTGCAAATAATTAAATTTGGTTAAATATATTTGGACAATAAATTGTATTTAAAAAAAAAAAAAAAAAAAAATGTAAAAGGTTCTTGTACAATGAAAACAACTAACAAGAGAAAAACCTTTTGACATAAAATACAATTTATTGTCCAAATATATTTAACCAAATTTAATTATTTGCACTTAATGTCTTTTATGTTGGCCCCGCGCACTGAATGGGAGAAGTACCTCTGAAAGTCCTTTGCGTAGATCGCCGTCACCAGGGGCTCTGAATTAGCCCTGGCCTCAATCTCTCGGCTGGCGAAACACCTAATTGTGTCTTGGCTGGCACTGAATCCTTTTCACTGGCAGTCGTCCACTTCTCAATTGATAGCCTTCGGGTATTCCTCGAAGTCGGAATCACTCGTTCCAATATATGCGGGAAGACACAACACAGTATTAGTTTATAGGAATACTAAAATAATTCACCCGCGCAATGCGGACGACTTTTCCGTTGGGCAGATCCCCAAGAAAGACCCCGATTTCTCTTCTCTTCGTCCCATGAAGCTTTTGTCCTAATCTAGAGTACCCGCCACATAGGGTGGCAGTTGGAGGCGTCGCCACAGTCGCGTAATCCAGTGTTGCCAGTAAACACGCCAAAACTAGCACTCACTGTGCCATACGGCTCGATACATTATATTGAGGTTTCATTTGTAACGATCTTTGGTTGCAGAGCTATAAACTCAAATAAAACAAATTAATATACCAAAGTCAAAAGTCAAAATATTTTTATTCAAAATAGGCCCTAGCATAAGCTCTCTTTGAAAGTTATTTTATGATCTAAGTACAAATTAAAAAAACTATATATTGACAAAAGGAATATATATGAGTGAAGTGGAAGGGCGGTTACGTAGGGGCCGGCCTAATAAGACATATATGTAACAGTCAGATAGACGCTATATTGAAAAAAGGTGACGTTAGGAGTACCTATAACCGCCGAGAGTGTATTAGAGAATGTATGAATGTCAATGAAGCGAAAGTGGTCTGTCAGGATCGGGACAAATGGGGATCCGTGATCTCTGCCTACCCCTCTACAGGGAATCAGGTGTGATGTGTATGTATGTATGTAAAAAAACTATTTCAAACATGGCACTGAGCATTGTCTTTACATATTTTTCGGCTGCTCAAGATGCCACGTCATGAAGACCACGACCGCTCTGATAAGAGCGTAACGATTGAGAAGAAGAAGTTCAGCGGAGACCCTTGGAGAAGAACTAACAAGAAACTCCAGAAATCAATTTATTATAATCACCCTTAACAAACATAAAAATTACAAAGAGTGGGCAAAAAACACAATGCTGGTAATACTAAATTTACCTTTCATACAAAATAACACGCAATGGCGGAAACGTCAAATTTAGTTCCAAGTTTGGCTACTGCCACCGTATGTGGCGGGTACTCTAAATCAGAATCCTGTTTTTCTTTATCCTTTGACACTCAAGATCAACAATCAGGTCGAACTAATCCTCTATGGCTTCATGGTAGCAAAATAAGAAAATACTCTATGGCTTCATAGTAGCAAAATAACATAACATTACAATATCTTTAAAATGACACTTACTTGTATATTATTGTATGCCACACCAAAATGTGTCAGATTGGGTGGCAGGTACCTATCGCACTGCAGTAGATCCATCACTTTATTCCGCTCCAAGTTTAAATACTGAAAGAGAGAATAATAATTTATATATGTAATTAAAAAGACAATCACTTTCAGAACCATTTATCCTTGCGGGCTAATGGACCAGAAAGTCAGTACTCAATGTGACAGTTGGTAAGCCGTGTCCCTATTTGCAAGTACTGACAATATGTAATTACTACACAAATATAAAAATAAAAAAACAAGAACAGAACTGCTTAGGATTACAATCTGGATTTTTAGAACCATATAAAACATATATTTAGTGTAGTTTAGTGTAGGTTAGTGTAGCTTTGTAGGTGAGTTATGAGTATATGTATAGGTTTAAGTGGTTATGTTTGTGTGGGCGTTTGGATTGCCGACATGTTTTTGGACCTGACTGAAACACAGGGCTGGTTACATGGACAACTGTGCCATGTTACTAGCATTTTAGCTGAGGCAGGTCCTTTTGCATTTGGCGTTGCACCGGCTTGCACAGGCCTATTTAGTTTCAAGTTTGTTTTTTTTCTTTGTTAGTTTCTAAGTTTTGTATTATTGTTTAGGTTTTTGTGTTCGTCGGTGTAATGTCCTAATGTAAATAAATATTATTATTATTTCTATTGTGTCAATGAGAAAAGCTGTTCCATAGTTAGGTGATGTGTCACTTGTGTATTGTATAATAAGTTTAATTTTATAGTATTTTCAGTTCCCAATATATTGTAAATCAAACTGTTCATAATCTGGGTTGAGCTAACCCACCCTAAGTCACAGGGCTATGCCCTTTATTAGGGGGTTCGCTGTATGTACACTAGATTTAAGTTTTTACTGAATAAACATTTTTACTTTACTATGACTGTATTCTGTTTGTGTACCAATTCATAAGTAAATAAAGA
This sequence comes from Leucoptera coffeella, assembly GCA_030578115.1. Lineage (NCBI taxonomy): Eukaryota > Metazoa > Arthropoda > Insecta > Lepidoptera > Lyonetiidae > Leucoptera > Leucoptera coffeella. The sequence continues at coordinate 152,368 of JAMBLF010000523.1, forward strand.
AGAAACATTTTGAAATAAAACCATATTAGTGCTAAAAACTGTGCAAGGGAGATATGACGTGTCTCCGAGGTATTATTCACTACAAAAGGGATTACAAGACATGAATAAATAAATTATTTTAATTACCTTGAGGCTCTTTAAGAAGGATATATCAGTTATGAAGGTTATCTGATTGCTAGAGAGATCCAAGTGTTCTAACTGCAAGTTATTGTTCAGATGCTCAATAGACTTGATGCTGTTGCCTGTAAATATTATTTCCATCAATAAAATTATATAAGGCTACATATTTACCTTGCAGGGCAGTACTGCCATCCAAATTATAAGTATAGTAAGTTGATGTTGTACCAAATTAAGCTACTTGCATATTCTTTTTCAGCAAAATGAGATGTCTAATTATGATATCATAAAAAAAATATTAACTTTAAATAAAAATATTAAGTTTACTGTGCTACAAACTAATAAAAAAAGAATGATCAATTCTTTAAATGTGTTTGTCTTCCAAATGATTTGATTCAACTTATTGCACTTTCAATTTGGACAGCATGGTTGTATTGACAGTAAAGTGTAATTTTTTGTAAATTACACCATGCTTTTACCAATACCAGATAAACAACTTAATTTTATAACCCTGTTGTGTCTTATGTTACATATAGTTATATGAAACTTCAAAAAATAACACATATAGCTGCTTTAAAACTAAACTGAAGAAACTCGAAAAACATTTTATCTCAAAAAGATTAAATAATAAGTACATAAAACATATTAAGTTAATAAAAAGATAAAAAATGTATTTATATTTAATAATTTTTTTAAATTATATGCAATTTATGTCATAAATATATCAACTATATTATAAAACAACGTTTTTTGCAAAATAGTGTTTTTTGAGTTTCTTCAGTTTAGTTTTAAAGCAGCGAATGTAATATAAATGTCACTTACCACTTAGTTTAAGTACTCGCAAGAAGATCAGGTCTTTCAGCCCTTCAATTTGTATGATTCCATTGTTGTTAAGTGCCAGAACCCTGATATTGGTTAGGCGAGATACTCCATGCATTCTCAGCAAGAAATTGTTGCATATTGATAACTGGAAAAATGGTTATTTATTAAGAGTACTCATTTACACACAAAAATCCGTCTTACAAATATTCACCTCCTTTTATCCCTTTCAAAAGAGAATGTTGGAGACACATTGATGGCATGAATATTGGGCTAGTGATGACACATGGATCATTGGTGACAGGTTGCTGGTCCATTGTCCAATAAATTCAATTTACTCCTGACATGCCAGGAAGAACCACAGCTAGTTAACATTCTTTTTATGTTCCAGACAAGCACGGGACAAAATAATCTTCATAAAAGTGACTTTTAGCTAAACATAGGGAGATGAGATGATATAAATAGACTATCTAACGTAACATACACCTCTTACATATTTCCTACAACACACCTGGTAGAAAAGCAGCTAGTAGTATGCTATTATATCACTGGCTAGAAATTCATTGTCATAGTGAATATAACAAATAAGTAAAAAAAAATTTAGTACTATAATAACAATAATATTGTATCAACTTTTGTTTTCATTGAGCTTCTGTTGGTGAAATTTATTAAAAAATACAATTATTGTATGGAACAGTAATGGTTTTGAAGTATGCTCTGTTTACTATAACTGTATTACAATTTTAGTATAACAGTTACATTGTGTAGATTTTATTGCACAAAGTTATGGTTATGGCTTTGTTTTATAGCCCTTTGATTTAGGTTCTTTCATGGATTCATAAATAATGTACTTGTATATTCATGTCCATTATTCTATTTGATATAGACAGAAACTATGAGACATACTAAGACTACTGATAGTGTTATTATATAATAATTATTAATGGGTTATTTCAGATAAGATTTTTTTATTATACTTTATGGCAATTCAATCTATTGGTAAAAACAATAAAATTTTATTTACATATTATATATTTTGCTAGGGGATAAAACAGTGAGGCAAAGCAAAGTGACTTATAAGCCTTTTGAGTCCTACTGAGGTTAGACATCCTACCCAGTTGCCTTGCCATCCTCAATTATTGCCATTGGTTCCTTGGTCTCTGCAAAAGTTTTTATGGTTGACTATTTTTCACAGTTCGGAGAATAATGTTGGTTTGTATTGATTGGTGCACTGGTAAATATTAACATAATATTAAGGTTTTGTACAAAAGTTAACTGTTTTTTATTGTTAATTTATCCTTCCCGATTGTTTCTCTTGTACTAGTAGAAAATCTGATTATTTCGGGCCATGACTTGAAATGTATTTATCTACTTACAAATAATAGTAGGTAGAAACCTACATAGCTTGCACAATTTGTTAGACGAAGAATGTCAAGTATTGAATATTTTATGAATGTGGGTGTAAGAGGTCAGAAGTTTGATGGACATTTGCTAATCCTAAGGTCGTAACGTATTATTTACGAATGTTAGATCATCGAAACTGAAGTGTTACAATGTTATTTAAAATTTAATTTACTTACGTTTTCTACACGGGCGTAACTGTCGATATTATCCAAGCGCTGTAACTCGTTCTGGTCTAAGACTAAATTAATAATGGTCTTCGACTCATCGGCAGAAGCTTTCTCTATCTTTTTAAGACCGCGCTTGGAAAGATCCAATGTTTCTGTTGGATTTGGCTCTGAAATTCAATAATTTATTTAGACATTGCCCCTTTGCTAGACTACTGCATTTGTTTTAATAATTAACACTGATACTCACCCATTTTTATGGATTTTAGCGCATAATTTCTATTTATTTACGAATTCGCACAAACAGTCACTGTCGGTAGGTAGATACGGTACTACTCGCTTGTAATTGGCTCGTAAATTCATTTCAGTATGCGTTCAGAAGCCATCATTATGGTCAACTAAATATATAGCGTCAAAGTTCATTTATAATGTACAATAATAAATTAAAACACGAATGGTAACATTAAAAATTTTAATTAAGGAAGCTTAATGAAACATCGTATATAATTCGATTATAATCACAAATAAACATTATTCATAGGACAAATAAAAGTTTTTGAGCGTACACTAATCGTTTGTCAGAATGGCGTTTTTTGACAGTTGTTACGTTCGAATGGTTCGAACCTCAGATAAAGGAAATGGTTCGAACAGAAAACAATGTAGAAAAACAAATTCTACCTTCCTATTATGTTATTTTATTTGAGTCCGAGTGAAATTCATCTGAGTCAATGCTAGGGAATTTAAATCTAAATTTTTAAAATAACTCATAATCCTTCTGCCCATATGTTGTTGGAGTCGTTTTATTGCTTTTCTTCTCTTCTATCAACTGTGATTTCTGCAGTCACTCCTTTGAAATTGTTCTTACACAGTCCGTCCATTTCATTTTTGGACTTTCTCTTCCAAAATTCCCTTCTCGTTCTATCTTATAGCTTCAAGGACATCTTGGGATTACAAATCACTCCCGAAATCTGACGACACTTCATCCACCCAGAATTCACCTTGTTTTTTAACATCCCGGTTACAGTCGCCACCTCTTTGAAATAGCAACTTGAGGTGCCAAAAAACGGAATAAACTGAGGGGCACACCATTAAGTAAAACCGACGAAAAACCTGGCCACTTGTGCTCCAAACGCCACTTATGCAAACTGCCGGACCTCATCCGCATCCCGTGATACCAACAAATATCATCAGCAAATAGCATAGATGTCCTGAGTCAAGGTGTCCATCAACAAGGGAAACAAATAAGAGGGGAACAGAAACGCCGCGCGCGCCGGCCTCTAATGCCTCTCACATCGAAACTATGTACTAGTCTCGTCTTGAATGGGATGATGTATTCGTAAAAAAATACATCACTTACACTAACTTAACCAACTTATTAAAACTAATTTGACTTTTAGAAGATTCTGGCAAGATTTATTTACGTATTATATTAAATTTAAAACGTATATGATATAAAAAACAATATTTCTAAAATAACTGTCCATAGTTAGATCCCATCACTATTATATCTAAAAGATTATTTTTGAAAATTTTTGATTTGCATCACATCACTAGTGGTAAAACTACGCGGGTGGTTGTGTTAGTTGTTGTGAAGTGAGGTTAATATTTTGTAAAATTTAGTTATTTGTGTGATAATAGTACAAGAAATAAGTTTTAAAGTGCAGTCACATTTGTTTAGAACAACAGTCATTATAATAACCCTATAAACAGTACCATGTTCATTCATATTTACGTATTGTAGAAAAGACGCTTTCACGGACATTTTCTACTTGATTGATTTAGCTTGTTGTAAATACGTAAAATAGTCACAGATTCTTATTAGAATAATGTTTATTGCCTCAAATATATCACATTTCATCTATTAGAGAACTGCTTCTTCTAACCCTAGGTGTTGTAGCCATTCTATTTTTAGTATAACCTATAATCTTTTTTAGTTTTAGGCGGGAGGATGACTTACTTTAGTGAGTTGCGTCCACTGTATGTGATGAGTGTGGTAGTTTTTGTGAAACTACTATCCATAGTCGTGGTGCAGTCATTCTTCGTTCCTGATGAGTATTGGCAGAGTTTGGAGGTTGCCCACAAGAGAATATATGGTTATGGCTATCTGACTTGGGAATGGAAGGAGGCCATTAGATCTTCCTTCCACCCTAGCATCTTTACTGGATTGTACTACATGTTGTACTGCGTAGGCTTAGACAGTGCCAGCGTTCTTGTAAGTATACAAATAATACCAAAACATTGCTTTAGAGATAATTTATTTGCTAGTTACTATCAAATATTACGTTATATTTTTTTTCATATTCAACACATTGACATGTCTCATTAACAGATTATTTAGTAAAAAGTGTTTTCAAATAACCAATAGCCAAAAAAAGCCTTTACAATTATCACCAGAAGGTGGTAACTTAACGTTTGTTTACCCAAAAGGCATTTTAGGATTATTATGGTTTTAGGATCTTAAGAAGGTTTATGGTAATGCATGTATGAGGGCTAAGATACATTGCATTCTGTAGTGTATCCTTGGGTAAACCTATGTCTAGCATTGGACTATCATAGGCTGAATAATTTATGTACCTTGCTACATATTCCCATTCTACCTTACAGATCTATGCACCGAGGTTGTTTCAAGCATTCCTCAGTACCACATCAGATGTAAGATTCTACGCCTTCGCAGGAAGAAGAAAATGGGCACTTTTCATAATCCTAACTAACTGGTTTTGGTTCTATACAACGACCCGGACTTTGCTTCAGAGCGCTGAAATGTTTTTGATTACTTGTGGACTTTCATTCTATCCATTCCATGCTGGACAGTACCGGCCAGAATATGGTAAGTATTCAAACTATAAATACCTATATAATATCCCCAAAAGTGACACTAGTAAATAGAATATTATATTCCATAATAAATAGATTGCTAACTATGGGATTTTATCCTTATATTGTAGAAGGCAACTAGGCAATGGAATAATTTGTGCAATGGGCCACCAATATTTTGTTTATGGCATCAGAACAAAAATAATTTTGTGAATAGTGGTAGCTGATAATAAAAATTATAACTATACAGTGGACCCCCGGTAATCCGGCCCCTGTCTAGTCCGGCACCCCCTGTAATCCGACATGGTCTATTATTCACATACATATTACATATGTATTGAATATTTTTTTGATAATTTTGCTAATGCATGATTGAACAAGTTACAACTTGTACGGATAATCATTATTGTGCTCGACGCGTAGGTTATTGTTTTGAGCCATTTAAATTAAGATTTTTGCAAAAGGTGAAAGATTTAAATCTTAATCCGTCACAGGTGTACAATGCAGACGAATCAGGACTTTTTTGACTAATAAAACTTTTGTTTCCTACAATGAAAAATCCGTACCTGGACGAAAAGATCTATAATTTGTCGGATTACAAGGTACTCTTTTGTAAAAAAAATCGGACTATAAGGGGTCTTAGGCAGTACTCTACAATCCGACAAATTCGATAGTTTGACACTGCCCTGCAAAATGATTGTCGGACTACCGGGGGTTCACTGTATAAATATAAATAATAATAATATCTCCAATGTACTGTTCACATCAAATAAGAATAAGGGACATGTGTATGCATATTAATTACAAAACATTATTTACTGAATGTGTATGGATGTCCATGCAGCTAAATTATCTCAATCTTAATAAAAAATAAAGGCAATAGTTAGTGCTAGTTAATGGTGACATGGCTTACCACCTGTCACATTGAGTACTGACTATCTGGTCAACATCTGGGTTCAAGGTGGCCATGGAATTACTACCTCAAGATTGCATAGATGGAAACATGAACCTGTGACTACACCGCAAGGGTTAATGGTTGTGAACGCGTTAGTCTTTATTGTCTATATGTATATATGAACCCTAACTAATAACCCTTCTTTGTGTATGAGGAGATCAATTAAGCGAACTGGTTTGTCAGGATTAGGATAGATAGGGATCTGTGATCTCTGCCTACTCCTCTACAGGAATCAGGATTGATTGGTTATGTTTGTATATGTTTAATAACCTTGCACTCATTTATTTTTGCAGGATACAAATGGGTGGCCTTTGGTGCTGTCTGCGTGTATTTACGTCCCACAACAATTCCGATTTGGTTCGTGCTTACCGTGAACCATTTGTACAATATGAAGCATGATTTCCTAAGGGTGGCCTTCGGTAAATGTGCGCCTATCTGGTAAGTATATCAAATATTTTAAGTTACCATCAGTATTCTGACTATCCATCAAACTATACATTTATTTACAAACAGAACCATGAATACATATCTTATTGATAACTAATAAGAAAAACCGGTACCAGTTTGTACTTTCATTGCTGCATAAATGATCACATCAGCTAGAGATAGGCTTCTAAAATTACAATCATGTATTTATTGATGGTACGGTGAGGGAAACCTACCTGTTCCCCAGGTTATTCGTTAGTGCTTGTGAATGGCGACATGGCTTACCACCTGTCACATTGAGTACTGCCTATCTGGTTAACACGTGGGTTCGAGTTAACCATAGATTTACTACCTTTGCAATTGCAAAGATGGACACCTGAAGCTCTGATTACCCCGTGAGTGTTTTTTTTTGTATTTATTGACTGTTGTTGTTTGTTTGAATCGTTTCCAGCGTACCAATATGGGCCGCCCTCTTCGGAGTGGACTGTATTTTCTATGTGAGATTAGTGGTCACGCCCTGGGAATTTATCAAGTACAATTACATCAATGATGTCGCTTCCTTCTATGGCACTCACCCGTGGTAAGCTTATTATGAATTCTTATAATTGATAGTGAAAATATATAGTAATATTGTTTATCACCTGTATTAGTCTGTGACGAAAAAGAATGCTTACTAGCTACTGTTCTTCCTGGCATGTCGTAGGAGGCGACTAAGGGACAAGGGGATAAATGAGATGATCAAGTATCAAATTTAACCCAATGATATTCTTGAAGTTAAACTGGCCAATGAGACGTTAGTTAATGAGAAAAGAAGTCACAACCAATAACAGACAACCTTTATAAAATCACATTCGTTACATCGTGGGGACATGATGACGTCACTATTTTCTTAATGCCAATATATTATAGTTAGCTACGTTACTATTACGGGACAAATCACAGACTGGGACAGTAGCTAGAGTAGATTAATTAGAGGAGTTAGTATTTTTAAATCTTGCTTACTATAACACGTAAATACCTAGTTTGTATGTTTTTATTGTAAACTTTTTGTATTGTGTATGTTTTAAACATTTTTAGGGCTGTAAATAAACGCTTTTATTATTAAACCTTTTTTCCAGGCACTGGTACATAACGCAGGCCATCCCGGCAGTTGTGGGCCCTCTAGCGATGCCAGCCATCATATACATGTACAGGGCGTTCAGAGAGCCAAAAGCCAACAGGCACATGGTTGTCTTGTCCGTTGCTTTCCTACTGCAGTTGGCTGTGTACAGGTTAGTACAAAATATATGTACATACGTACAGTCAATACTAAAAGTGTAGATACGGTAAATTTTTGTAAGGTTTACGTTTATAGGAACAAAAGGAAATATTTTTCATTTCGAAGCACGCAAACATATAGTGGTCATGACAATGCATAGTGGCGCCAGTTTTAAAATGTAAAATATATGTCTTTTGTTCTTATAAACGTAAAACTTATAAAAAGTTACTGGGAGTGCACTTTTAGCGTTGACTGTAAATCCCTTTCGGGATGGACAGAACCTCAGAACTTTGATATCACATAGTCACTTTATAGCATGAATATTAAAGGTTGTGAGGCCATCGCCTAATCCATTAGCCCTAGTACCTTATCGCCTCCTAAGACGTGCCGGGAAGAACGGCATCTAGTTAGCATTCTTGTATCGTACAAGGCAAGCACACGTGTATTTATTTATTGGTATTATTTACCTATTCTTTATTGCACATACTCGTACATTACATTTACACATGAACATAGACGGATAAATTGCACAATATATTATATGTATGTTCTTTATATTTCAGCGTTGTGCCCCACAAGGAACTAAGGTTTACACTGACATTCCTGCCGATAATTCTCTACATGGCACAAGATGTTATCGTCCGATGGAGCCGAAAAGCTAAAGTGTAAGTATTTATACTTCTTAGACAAATACGAAAACAAGCAGAGTTAATAAAGGGCTGATGTCCCTAAAACAACACGAGGAAACCTGCCTGCGATACGGTTCACTACCTATCACGTTGGTTGCTGTATATCTAGTGAAACGGGGATTATGAGAAGCTCATATGTAATATGACTTCGAATTTCCGAAGTTGCTAACTCAAGCCTCTGTGACCCCGCCATAGTAAAAAGACTATGTGTATACACAAGTCGTGAAGCGTATGTTTCTTTTATATTTAGAACGTATAACAGTCAGATAGACGCCATATTGAAAAAGGGTGACGTTACAGGTACCTATAACCGCCGAATGTTTATGAGAAGGTGTATGACTGTCAACGACGCGACAGTCGTTTGTCAAGATCTCGACAGATAGGGATCTGTGATCTCTACCTACCCCTCTACGGAGAAGCTGCCTCTCTACAGGGAATCAGGCATGTTGTGTATGTATGTATGTATATTACAAACCCCATTATTTTCCTCACAGATCCCACCTATACGCAGTAGCGATTGGCATCCTAGTCATAAACGCCGTTCCCTCGGCGTACTTCGGCCTCTACCACAAGCAAGCTCAGTTGGGCATAATGAGCGACCTCCGAGCCCACATCCCCTCGAACAGGTCCAGTGCGCTGTTCCTGATGCCCTGTCACTCCACGCCGGGTTATACGTGAGTTTATTTATATAATAATAATAGCGGCTGTAGCCCAGTGGGTAAGACCTCGGACTTCGTATGAGAAAGGTCCTTGGTTCGAATCTCGACTCTGGCATGTACCAATGAATGAAATTTAAATGTGTTTTTCATTTACGTACATAATTTACAGTCGCTAACGGTGAGGGAAAACATCGTGAGGAAACCTGCCTATCCCTCAGGATAGGTAATAGTCAGTGCCTATATACGGCGATACGGTTCACTACCTATCACGTTGGGTGCTGTCTTTCTAGTGATACGCGGGCTTCGAATGACCCATACCTAACATGCCTTCGAAATTTCGGAGATGGGCATTCCAGCCTCTGACTACCCCGCCATAATAAAAAGGGAGTGTGTATACACAAGTCGTGAAGCGTATGTTATGTTAATTTACATATATAGAAAAAAGTGTAATAAGGTAAGGTTGCGATTTGAAAGAACATGTACTGACTAAGATTGAAAAGAACATACTTCGATGGTTTGGACATGTTATGCGGATGAATGATAGCAGATTGACAAAAGAAATATATATGAGTGAAGTGGAAGGGCGGTTACGTAGGGGCCGGCCTAATAAGACATATAACAGTCAGATAGACGCTATATTGAAAAAAGGTGACGTTAGTAGTACCTATAACCGCCGAGATAGTATGAAAAGATGTATGAATGTCAATGAAGCGAAAGTGGTCTGTCAGGATCGGGACAAATGGGGATCCGTGATCTCTGCCTACCCCTCTACAGGGAATCAGGCGTGATGTGCATGTATGTATATAAAAACTCCTGACGTTAGGAGTACCTATAACCGCCGAGTGTGTATGAGAATATGTATGAGTGTCAATGAAGCGAAAGTGGTTTGTCAGGATTGGGACAAATGGGGATCCGTGATTTCTGTCTCTCTACAGGGAATCTGGCGTGATGTGTATGTATGCAAAAACTCCACAGCACGTTACAAACTTAGATTTAACGTAAGTTAACGTATATTGTATAGACGTATAAACAAGTACATGTATATTACATATGTATAATCAACGATTAGACTAGAAAGCACAAGAAAATAACTCCTTAACTCTGACTCTACCGGGAATCGAACCCGGACCTCACGATTACCGTTCAAGTGTTTAACCGTTTAAACCACGGAGGTAGTCAACAAGGTGTCGAAATGTATGTATTGAATGTCATCTTGTCCCCAGTCACATACACCAGAACATAACGACCCGGTACCTGAACTGCGACCCCGCCTTCGACAAGATCGGCGAGATGAGCGACCAAGAGCTGTTCTACAATAACCCCATTAGGTAAGTAATACATATACATTCAGTTTAGGGGTGGACAGAACCTTGGAGACGATATAATCTCCAAAGTCACTTTTTAGCATGAATATTTGGGTGTGATGTTATATGAAAGAAAGAAAGTGTGTTTATTAGTAGAAAAACAGTTTACATAAAACTTACTCCCCAAAAAAGGGCTAGAAGCCCTGTGGCTTGGGGTGAGTAAGATTCCCGGATATTACAAAATCAATGATAAACACAAAATATATAGAACATTTGTGTAAGGTTGCTTGGCTATAGCCCAACAGATTCAATTGACCCCTAGTCTCTTAGTCGCCTCCTACGACATGCCGGGAAGAACGGCAGCTAGTTTGCATTCTTTTGCGTGCCATACTAGTATGGTACAAGATACTCGTAAGTTATAATGACTGATTATATTAAATTGATATTATCACCAATGTATTTGGTAAGCGTAAATGCAGCATGACTAATTAGAATAGAATACAAAAACGTTTATTCACAATAACAACAATACAACACACATACGAATAAGACGTTATGGAACTTCACTTTTCTCAAAATTTGCTCCCTCACAATTGTTTATTGAAATATAAATATTGGAATAAATCACCATTTAAATCTATGTATACAGGTGGTTGAATAACGAATACAAGAATAGAGCTCTGCCTACCCTAGTTGTGCTGTTCAGCGATATAGAGAAGCAGATTGGCTCGTTCTTGGAGCGGTACAACGTGGTGGTGAGGAGAACACACTATGAGGTATGATAGAAGTAATAGTATTTAAATATACATAAGCATTCATTCAATCGTTCATACATTCAGTTTACAAGAAAACGGGACTTATAGCGTATATTTTATAAACAAAAAGTTACCTTTGTTGACCCGTTGACTATGGTCATTGCAACATGGCCGAAACGTCGGGTAACAAAGGTAATACTTTGTTAATAAAATATACGCCATAACTCCCGTTTCTTGTAAATTTAATGTAAACTGAATAAAAATAGCGAGTTATTCTTAAATTCTTATACAGATGCGTTCATTATCGTATGAATGAAAGAACTTTAGACGTGATATCTCTTTAGGACTAAGTATGAGGGTTGTGATGATATTGATATTGAATGTATGTTAATTTATCATACATTAAAAATAAATCAATATAATATGTGGATTTGCTCATATTATATGCGTGCAACTATGTATATCAAACTTATGCCATTACGAGGGTCAAACTGAAAGTTCTTAGAACTGGCCACTTATAAACAATATAATAAAAAAATAATTCTAAAATTTGAAAATAGAACTCTTTGCCAATATTACTGACTATATATTTCATTCATTTGTCATTTGTTTTTCGATTTGGCGGCAAATTGAAAATTGTCTGTGTCACGTCAACATGAATTTAACACGAGAAAATTTTCGTGCAATGATTTTTTATGACTTTCGATGTCATTTAAGTCAACAAGAAAGTTATGATAGACTACGATTGGCCTTTCACGATGAAGCCCCATCTCGTGCGACTGTTTACAACTGGTTTAATGAGTTTAAACGTGGTCGCACTAATCTCACTGATGATTTACGTGAGGGACGGCCTTCTACGGCGACAACTGAAGATAACATCTGTTTTGTGCGACGTATGATAGAGACTGACAAAAGAGTGACCTATCAGCAGATTCGGACAAGCTTAGGTATCGGTATGAGTCAAGTGCACAAAATCCTCCACGAACATTTAGCGGTCAGGAAGCTTTGCGCCCGGTGGATACCTCATAATTTGACTGAGGCTCAAAAACTCCATCGTGTGGATTGGTGCCGTAAAATGATTGAAATATTTAACGGAGGTGACTCAAATGCTGTGTTCGACGTACTAACAGGTGACGAAAGCTGGATTTACTGTTATGATCCTGAAACCAAAAGACAATCTGCTCAGTGGGTGTTTCCTTTCGAGGAGTTGCCAACTAAAGTGAAGAGAGATCGAAGTACGGGAAAAAAAAATGGTGGCCTCGTTCTTTGGGAGGATAGGTCATTTCGCAACAATTGTGTTAGAGGATCAAAAAACAATTTCTGCAGAATGGTACACTACCAATTGTTTGCCACTTGTCTTGGATAAAGTTCGAGAGAAACGACCTCGCAGTAGGATCCTCCTTCACCACGACAACGCCTCGTCGCACACCGCCAAGCGAACGATCGACTATTTGGCGACATCAAACGTTGAATTACTGGGTCACCCGCCGTATAGCCCCGACCTCGCGCCTTGTGATTTTTATTTATTTCCAAAAATTAAAGAAAAACTTAAAGGAAAGCGGTTTATGAATGCTGAAGAAGCGGTGGCTTCGTATCGCGATGCCATTGAAGAGACCCCTAAGGACGAGTGGGCAAAGTGCTTTTCCCAGTGGTTCTATCGCATGCAGCGGTGCATTGACGTGAATGGACAATATTTTGAAAAGATATAATAAAACTAAAAACTGGCTAATGTAATCAGTTTTTGATTTTCTAAGAACTTTCAGTTTGACCCTCGTACCACCAATGTATCAAGGTTCCATACCGAATAGAATAGAAGAACTTTAATATAATATCTGTTGGAAGACGAGCTAGATCAGTTCAAGTGTTCCTTGAGTGAATTCACCAGTGCGTCATTGTGTATCACTACATAGTATAAAACAAAGTCGCTTTCTTTGTCCCTATGTCCCTTTGTATGCTTAAATCTTTGAAACCACGCAACGGATTTTGATGCGGTTTTTTTAATAGATAGAGTGATTCAAGAATGAGGTTTATATTTATAATAACATCCATTAAATACCGGAGTAGGCTATATATTCTATACCCGTCCGAAGCCGGAGCGAGTCACTAGTATAGTTATAAGAGTGACAACTTATGGTTTACTTGTAATTGTTATGAGTATGTAGAATTAGTGCTTGTATACGGCGTTACGGTCCATTATTATCTATCGTTGGGTGAAGTCTATCCAGTGAAACACGGTCTTTGAGTGACTCATACCTAAATGCTTTTGAAATTTCGGAAATGGGCACTCAAGTCAGTCCCGCTGCTATAAAAAGAGAGTGTGTATACACATTTTATTAAGCGTCTGTTATATTGAAGTGTTTCTATAATTTTTTTCTTTTACTATGTTTTATAAATGATCGTAATAAAATAATAAATATGTTCGTACTATAGTGATATACAATATATTGTGTTTCCAGCTACCTGAATGGGAGCCGAGTAAGGAGGTAGTCCTGTACAAGTTGAAGCCAGGAGCGTCTCAATTGAATCCCACTGCGTAAGCCCAAAACGACTTGATACGGGTAAGGCAAGATTTTTTATTACCTATTAAATAGTGACCTGGGAGATATAATCATGTCTCCTAAGTTCGGTCCGCCCCCGAAAGGGACTGAAGGACGTGAATGCATGTATAATATAAGATGTATATCTTTAGTAGTGCACTTTCTTCATTGTGATTTGTACTATTTTATTTCAGATCGTCTATTAAATGAGCGAGGAAAAGTAAGGAAAACTTAGAGTGAGGCTAAGGAAAGTATGTGGGGTTGGAAATTCTTTATATTTGGGTGTTCAAGTTAGGAAACAATTCTATAAGAGCTTCCAAGTAATTGGAAATAGTAGAAAATTAATCTTTTGGTAGTTTTTTATGCATTCACTTTAAATGTAGTTCAATTTAGAACCATAGCTCTATTAGAAAATCGATTAAAATGGGATTGCGTTTTTAACGTGACAAATTTAATTATGTTTATTAAAATAATAGGAATTTTGACTTAATTAACATGGCTATAAGAAATAGTTTTGTTTGATATTAAAATGATGGCCATAAGACAATTTTCGATTAGTTTTTCGTCCATTTTGTAATGTTTAGTTAATTTTTATAAAACAAATTTTATTTTATAACATTGTGTGTTTTGAAAAAGACTAATTGAAATTTATATACCACAGAATTTGGACATATATTCAGATTTGTCAAGACATTGCAGCAAACTATTTCAAGTAATTGAACTAAATATTTTGACAGATTATGCAAGCTTAGCATAATACAGGACTGAACTTTTCGACATTGAAAAGCATAATTGAAATACGATTACATGTGAAATTCACAGAATTTTCGAACACTTTTTGTTAGTGACAAAAGAATGTGCTCAATGTCTTGCAAATCTTACTTATATATTTATATTACTAATCCATAACATGACAGCTAACCCCCCTAGGGGTAGGCAGATACCACCGACTTGCTTTTAAGAGCTACATAGTCATATCAGATAAGCCTCATTTTGCCTATAAAAGCGACTTTTTAACACCTTCCTGCATTCTAAATAATATTCAACTAAATGAAGTTACGTACGTTTTAATAATAACAGATTCTTTGTCTTCACATTATTTTACGTGATTATAAATAAATAGGTAGACATACATATATTGAAGTCTCTAAGTCTCCAACGGAATAGATGGATGGCTATCAATGGCCACCTGGAAGGAAACTAAATATGTTGAAAATTGAATATTTCAGAAATGGTAGAGTACTAGCCATCATACGATAAAAACCAATCAGTTTACTAAACAACAAAGTTATCTACGGATTTAAAGTCATTATTTAGGTCCAAATAATTTATCACTGATTACTGAAATGTTCCTTTTCTAACTGTACCTTGTAAAATGAGACTAAGGGTGTATTTATCCATAGTTAATGTCAGAACAAATAAATGATGGTAATGGAAGGTGGTAAAAAGTCATTTTTGTGTCGTTTTAAGTCTACAAGCTCAATATAATTATCTTGATAGGATACGAATAGTAGAAATCATCTTTATTATATTTATGTACTCGTTTAGATGTAGTGTAAGTACTTATAGTAAATACATTTGCTCTTAATATATTATTAAGTAACGTAAAATAAGTTTTTATACTTTAGTTCAATCCATACATGTTGATGGGGTGTTAATGAAATGTGATTATCAAAATTATGACTATAACTATTTATGGTTAAACCTTTTAAGACAGTGGCAATGTATTTCCCTTACCACTACCGTATTAAGGATTAAGATCTATCAAAAAAAGGGAAGCTTTTAATTTTGAAACTTTAATTTTTATCATATAAAATTTACTACACTTACGAATTTATTTTCATTAATTTATTATACTGTATAAATTTGTTAGCTATTTCAAAATGGATAGGCAAAATCAAAGTATCTATAATGGGATGAGTTAGTTTAATAATTACAAATGCATCACAATATAACCTCATTAAAGTAGACATGTGTAACAGTGATAATCAATAGTGTATTTAAATATTCTCTATAATAGATTTATTATCATATTTTAATTAACATTTTCATCAACATGTTGACAAAATTGCAATAATACTTTAAAAATCTAGATGTATTTTTCGAAACTTATTAATACAATTTAATGTACTAAATTATATCAAACAGTTATTCAGTGATCTTCATTTTTTATTATAATTTATAAAGGCCTTAAAGAAATATTATTTCATATTTAAATTTATGTTATTTCCTTTCAGATATAAAGTGTACCTAATTCAATTGTATAGTGTCAAATGCAATTAAAATAATGCAATTAATGAAACTAAGTTTATTTAATGTATTCAGTTTATTTTGTATTCGTTAGCAATACATGAATAGTTTATATGTAGATATAAGTGTGTGAGTAGATGGAAATAATGTAAAATTTGTGTTTTTGTCAATGTGTCTGTTTACAAAGGTTTGTAACTGTAATATTGATGAAAAATCCACAGTTAACTCTTAAAAAATACTAAAAACAAAACTCCATTTTAGTAATATCATTTTCAGGACTATTAACCGTTAATGGGTGGCAAGAGGTTCGAATATCATATTTCGATACTGTGGAGTTAGTGTCAATTAAGCAACTGCCAATTGTTAACTATTTTAAAAACATATATATACGTCATGACCGTTACCTTAAAATGAAGTAGGCACAGATCACAGATCCTAAACTTGCCCGATCTTAACAAACACTTTCTCTTCATTGATAGTTATTTACACCTCATAAATCATTACATTACCATGATAATAACTATTTTGATCCCCATAAAAAGAAATCTTGCGAAAATGACGCTTTTTGCTATATTTTTTTATAATAAGCTAAAGTTCCAAAGCAGAATAAACCTTTGTAAACAGCTCCATTTTTACATAGTTGTATTAAGTAAAGTTTTTGTTAGAGCCCGCAACACATACATGGAGATATGGTGGTGAATACTAGTTTATTATTTTCATATTCATTTTTGTTTGAGTTTGTATTACACCAAATTGACGATTCTGAGGAAATATATATTTTTTTAAATCTTGTGTTCAATGATTGTGTTTTATTTCAGTATCAAATATTATATCTTTCAGAGTACACAAAACATGTGTTCCGTATGTATTACTAATGATTTGGAGATATAGGCTAGTGGGAATAATAACACTCGCAGTACAATATTATACGTGCGTTTATTAGGTTGCACACAGAATGACTGATACCTAAAAGGCAATGAACTAATGACAATATATTGCGCATATAGTACGGCACACATGTACATACATTGACGTCTTTTAATCCCTTTCAGAATTTCAAATTTTTCAGTACCTTGGAGCTGTAATAACTGACAGACTTTATATCATAAATATTGGGGGTTGTGATGTCATGTAGAACATTGGTGACAGATTATAGGCTATCGCCTATTATATTCCTTTTACCCCTAGTACCTTAGTCGCCTCTTTTAACTTTCCAGGTAGAACGGCAGCTAGTTGGAATTCTTTGTACGTCTCAGCTAGCATGGGACAGATAACAAAAAAAATCGTCCTTTAGCAAAACTTATCAAGGCTGTTATAGCATTTATGGGAATATATGTGACAGTTAGCGAGCATGGCGCTCAATAGGGTATATTGATTTCTAATACTAGGGCCACCTCATTCTATGCAAATACTTATCTGAAAGGATGTCAAATTCAATGTATAAATATAATATAATAAATTGTAGTATGTAAAATGAGGGTAGTTTAAATTAAAAACCGTTATATTTGAAATGTTTATTATGGAACCTACTTTCCCATAAATATGAGTTATGAGATATGACTGTTATCTTTAGTCTAGCTAATTTTAGAATATTTTAGATGTGTAGGTTTCCTCACGACATTTTCATGAATAACATTTAAATATCATCCTGTTATTATACTATGATGGTCTAGTGCAGTTCTGGTACCGTAAAAGTAGACTAAAGGCTGCGCAGCTTGTGGTTGCTAAATGACAGATGTAACTACTTTAGAGTGTGATATAATTTTCATCGTTAAAATAAAGTAACTACTGAGAAAATATAATTGTATCCTACATATAACAACTCAGTAGTTAAATTTGAGTTGAAATTTGATCAAATGTGTAGCCTCGACGTTTATATTTTATAGAGATGAGAAATAAATTTAAAATTACCCCATATTCTCTTCATAAATACGCATCTATTTATCTATATAATCGATCTTTAAGTGATTGATAAATTTATGTCACTATTGGAGGTAGTTTGTCATTAGGCAGAATCATTTTGAATTGTCCGCGTTTCGACTCCCTGTCCTCCTTTCTCGGGATCACTCTGGAATACAAAATGTAATATGATTAGCTATACCTACTAGTAGCCTACATACATACTTGTCTGAAGAGTTGCCTCTATCAATCAATCAACCTATGTCAGTCTACTGCTGGACGTAGGCCTCCCCAAGAGTACGCCACAAAACTCGATCACTCATGACCCTCAAGGGTTTTAATATAATTAAATGAAAGGAAGGCAAAAACATAAAGATTCAGTAAAAATAACAAACGGTTTATGACCTTAATACTATCGATGGATTCGACCTATATATATTATATACTTTCGATGTATTGTCTTATTTTATCACTCTAAAGTCCACGTTGCAATATAATATAAATAATGCATTTTAGTAAAATCATAGATCAATCGTACTTCAGTAATGGTGTGAAGGTCTTACTTTCGCAGAAAAAGTCGAATTTCACGAAGCAACCATTACTGAAGTAGCATTGAACTACAATAATGCAAAAAGCATTAGTGAAATTGGGCAGATATATGACCCAGCGAGACTGGTTGTGTTCCAACTGATCTTGTAAAGGAAGGGCAGGTTTTCTCACGATGTTTACCCATAACATATAAAATGGTGACTTGACTGAAAGAAATAGAAACTTACTGGTAATGACCATAAGGTCCATTTCGCTGCAGGCGCATGATGTTGTTCTGACAGATAAGCAGCTCGTTTTGCAAATAGGTCCTTTGATCGTTCACGCGGACGAATAACTGAAAAATACATACATATACATGCAAGCCCTTCAATCCCTTTCGGTGTCGATAGAACCTCGAAGATTTATTATCTCCTAAGTGTGTGCGTTCGCGCAGCGGAATGTTGTTGAATTTAAAGATTTTAATTATGCAGATATTTAGTGTATGACGTCGTATAATTGTGTATGCCAATAATTAGTGTATTCATTCAACTATTCACATGCAAAATTTCATGTCATTAAATTCAGTAATTAAAGAAAAACAATTATAATACTGACGAAACATCGAAAACCTACATAACCCGACCAAGTTCGGATAGCTACAAAAAAGCGGCCGTGCAATATATTTAGGTAACATCCCAAAATTTACAGTATAATACCGGTATTGAATTGGTACAGGTGATAACACAATTGTTGTTTCGATATAATTTATAGGTCATTTATTTTTGTACACCTACTTTTTTAAATGTATTTGACTATGACAGAAAGTAGGTACCGTTTACGTAGGTACTTTATTTAAGTATGCGCTTGAGACTTGAGATATAATCTAAATACAGTGTAAACTCTTTATAACATTATTCTCTATAACGATAAACTCTCTATAACATAGAAAAGACCACAATTTGGTTGGTTTACCTTAAAACCCATACATTGATACACTCTTTATAGCGCAGCCGCCATTCTCTATTACGAAGAATACTTAATTGTGGTCTTTTCTATGTTATAGAGAGTTTATCGTTATAGAGAATAATGTTATAAAGAGTTTACACTGTATTTAGATTATATCTCAAGTCTCAAGCGCATACTTAAATAAAGTACCTACGTAAACGGTACCTACTTTCTGTCATAGTCAAATACATTTAAAAAAGTAGGTGTACAAAAATAAATGACCTATAAATTATATCGAAACAACAATTGTGTTATCACCTGTACCAATTCAATACCGGTATTATACTGTAAATTTTGGGATGTTACCTAAATATAAAAGAATCAGTTTTTGGTGAATTTCTCCACAATGGCTGCGTGCACAAAATTCAACAACATTCCGCTGCGCGAACGCACAACTCCTAAGTCACTTTTTAGCATGAATATTTGGTTTATGAGTTCTATGGAAACTTGGTGGCAAGTTGCTAGTCCATCGCCCAATCAATTAGCCTCTAGTCCCTTAGTCGCCTATTACGATATGCCGGGAAGAACGAAAGTTAGTTGGTATTCTCTGTACATCCCAGACTAATCATATGAACTGAATTTATATGGTTCTAACCTTGGACTCGGAGTCAAGTCGCCATTCCTTGCTTCTCAAGGTGCTGATCAAATCCGTCTTCAGTCTCTCGAAACGTTTCACCGTACGCAAAAGTTCAGCCTGAAAAAGAAATATGGCGTTTCAGTTTAAAAAGAATATAATACTTTGCATTGAATTTTTTTATGAATAGTTTGGCTTTCTCGTTGCTGCTTATGAGAACCCAATTTGAGGATAAATAACTGTGGCCCTAGTTCATTAATGCTATTAGCAAAATCGCAGTTGTATGATACTTTTGCTACTTAAGTACACCATTACTGAAGTACGATACAACTATGATTTAGCTTTAGATTTAGATTTACCATTAGTGGACTAGTCTACTAATGCGTTTTAGCACAAACGCAGTTTAATATCAGATCAGTAATACTGTGAAGTTGGTAGTGGATCACTAAAAGTGTCAAAATGTACCATTGACATGGGCAAAAGTGACAAATTTCGCTTAAATATGGCGAATTTTGTCACTTTTGATAATCTACTACGAACTTCACACTATTTCTGATATGTTGTTGTTTCGCAAAAAGCATTAGTAGTTTACTAAGGCCCCTGATCGTAAGTTAACAATATTATTAATTAGTTAGATTTAAAATTAATAATAATAATAATAATAATAATAAAAGCGTTTATTTACAGCCACAAAAACATACACAATACAAAACTTTTACAATTAAAACTTACAAACTAGGGGATAAAACTTGTGCATGTTATTGTCGCAGCAAAAGGGTTCCAACTCAGCTGGGTATGTTGCGTTTGATAGCAAACGCAACGCTGGTCTTATGTCGGAACCATTGGAGGGCAACGTTTATATTATGAAGAATAATGAAATAGTGTATAAATTAAATATTCAAAATAAATATATAAATACATATGAAATTTAACTAAGATATGAAAACCGATATACATTCTATAATATGGTTAGTTAAAAATATTATAAATATATTTATATAGATAATTTATAATTAATATATACAATGTATTATAA
Source organism: Leucoptera coffeella (assembly GCA_030578115.1). Taxonomy (NCBI): domain Eukaryota; kingdom Metazoa; phylum Arthropoda; class Insecta; order Lepidoptera; family Lyonetiidae; genus Leucoptera; species Leucoptera coffeella. Next base: position 173,561 of record JAMBLF010000523.1, read on the forward strand.
TAAAATCAAGTGGCATCACGAAATCAGTGGCTAGTACGACGGGCAACAGGAGCAGCCGCCTCCGTTTGCTGGCAGAGCAAATGATCCCGGATGGAACGTTTGAAAGTTGGTCTAGACGTCAGTTTCCTAATTGGTGGAGGAATATTGTTCCAACATTTGGAGGCGGCGTACTTAAAAGCTCCTCTAAAAGCGGTGGTGCGATGGCGAGGCAGAACAAGCGGTGGTACACAAGCACGGGTCGATTTCTGTTGCTGGGATCGCCACGTCAGTTTATTAAATAAATATTTCGGTTGTTTGTTATGAATAATGTCAAAAAGTAAGCAACTAAGTAGTAGTTTTTGTCGTGATTCAATATTTAGTATGTTAGTATTATTGAGGTACGGTGAAACATGGGTTCGGGGCGGAATGGGAAAGCAATACCGAGCGCACGCATTTTGTACGCGTTGTAAAAGCCTACGAGATTTCTTATAGAGGCACGGACCGAACGCTGCCAAAGCATAATTTAGTTTAGACAAAACCAACGCTTCACATAACTTTATTCTCATGTCCACACTTAAAAACGCGCGGCTTTGGTATAAAACCCTTAAGCGATAGAAACATGCAGACACCAGCTGCGAGACGTGTCTCTCAAAACGCATCCCACTATCCACCACGACGCCCAGGCTTCGAGCCTCCTCAACCCTGTCAATGACAACATCGTCAATTACAATACTTGGTCGTCGCGAAACAACTCCGGACACCATTCGCTGGCTGCCCAGCACCATGTACTTAGTCTTTGAAGGGTTGAGAACGAGGCAGTTGTCAACCGACCAGTCATATACTCGTTTCAAGTCGTCATTAAGTGCTTCTATAGCAGAGTCAAAGTTATTAATGTCAATATGTGTGTAGAGTTGAATGTCATCGGCATAGATATGATATTTACAGTTAGTTATGTGTAGTGCAATGTCTGAGGTATATAAAATAAATAATAATGGACCTAGGATAGAGCCCTGTGGGACTCCTCTACTAGTCGTGTGAACTGTCGAGTGTATTCTGGTACCATCTGGCCTTGTCAATGAAACTACTTGTTTACGTTCGTTTAAGTATGTGTTAAACCAATTAACTGTTAAGTCACTAAATCCATAATAAGTCATTTTTGCCAAAAGCAGGTCAGTGTTCAAACAGTCAAAAGCACGAGAGTAGTCCAGTAGCACAAGTATTGTTGCGTTATGATTGTCCTCGTTTGTCAAAATATTGTCAAATACGTCATCAATCAGTGGTGGTGCTATGCTGTCCCCGAAAACCAGAGTGTGTGTGAGGATTGAGGGCCACCTCGTCAATCTCTTTGAAAATTTGCTAGGATTTAGTGAACATTCCAAAACAATTGTGCAACTTGGAATCTGAATTTGTGAAAGTCAATTAAGGGAGTAAAAGCCTAAAAAGTTGGCCCTCAATTCTCACATGGATTGAGGGCCCACCCGTATAAGGGCATTAAGAAAAAGTCTTTACCTAAAATGTTAGTTATTTACAATCAAAATTTGTGAAAACAAGATATTACCACAAAACGCTATTTACCAGAAATATCTTCATTTAAAATTGCCCTCAATCCTCACACTCCTGAAAATTTATACCGAATTTTTACAAAAACCCTTTTCTTACAGCAACTGTTTACTAACCTATGTGTTACATAATAATTTGTGAAAATTTGTATACCTCTCCGGGTTTCGGAGTTATGACTTCGGTAATATTTGGGCCCTCAATCCTCACTTTTTTTTGTTATTTGTTTTATAACTCTTTAACTACGAAAGATACGACAAAACTCAACATTGCATAATTTAGTGAAAAAATTGTGCAACAAATTGGTGTTATTATTAATTAGTAAGAATTGTTATGAAGCAAGCATATACCAAAATACGACTATTAAGCTTGCACGTAAGTAGGGTAACAATAATGTATTCAATTAAATACAAATATTGAAATTGAAATTGAAAACCGTTTATTTACATATTATATTATAGAAGTTAATTATTTTAATATTTATTTTCGGTGATCAAAAGCACGAGAGTAGTCCAGTAGCACAAGTATTGTTGCGTTATGATTGTCCTCGTTTGTCAAAATATTGTCAAATACGTCCATCAATGCAGTGGTGGTGCTATGCTGTCCCCGAAAACCAGATTGATATAATGGTAAGATATTGTGTTTGTGTATGTATTCTGTCACTTGTCCATGAACTACCCTCTCAAGGATTTTCGATAGATAGCCTTGTTTTCCTTGTTCTTCGGGGCAATATACTGATGGGTCTCAGGTCGGACACATCAACCGGGTCGTCAATTTTGGGTATCGGCTTTATGGACGCCGTTTTCCATGCATCCGGGTAAGTACCTGACTTGATAGAAGTGTTGACTAGTAGTGTTATGGTATCGAGTATCTCCGGCAACATCAGATGCACCATGTCCCTTGAGACCCCATCAGACCCAACGGCGTTGTTCTTAATAGACCCGATCACCCTAGCCACGAACGCCTCGCTCACCGGATGCAATTCAAAGGTTTCCGAGCCATAGCGGCTCGTATGAAATGAGTTGAGCAGTGCAGGCGGAGGCGAGGTCGGACCAGGAGTGTCCAGGATGTGTTGTGCTATGGTGTTTGGATTGTCGAAGTGTGATGGAAGGTCTTGTTTGGGCTTAAAGTCCGCAACAGAACTCTTTAGAGTTTTCCAAAGAAGCTTGGGAGTCTTTAAGTGGTTGTTTATGTGATACTCAAAATAAGCCTTCTTTTCTGTGTGCATACAAGTGTGTACAAACTTCCTCAGATCCCTGTATTCTTGCAAATGAAGGTCAAGTTTAGTGTGTTTGTATTTATTGTGTGCTCTGTTCCTCAATTGCATCAAATACCTGAGATTGCTTGTAAGCCACGGTGTGTGTTGTGAGTTTAGTGAATAGAGTGTAAGAGGTGCGTGTTGGTCGAACAGCATAGTCGCCAAAGCATTAAAATGCACTATCATGTCATTAACAGTATTATGTCGGTGTATCACGGTCCAGTCAATTCGTCTCAAGTCAGCGTTAAAATTATTTATGTCAATGCGTTTGTAGGGACGACATAGAATTGATTTCTTATTTCGTTTAGGCTTAATTATTTTTATTGTCGTAGTGACAATAGCGTGGCCACCTAATTCCGGTATGTGAGTCACATCAGAGTCAATAATTCGAGTCGAGGACTGGCAACAGATCAAGTCAATAAGAGTCGCACTGTGATTTGTGTAATGAGTTGGCTGACTGATCGTGTTCCCAAGTCCCATCGAAGTTAAAAATGTCATAAGCTGCTTGGTCAAAGCACATTGCGAGTCCAAAATATTAATATTAAAGTCACCTAACAGAATTATATGTTCGTAAGAGTTAAATGTGGTCATAGTTTCTGTCAAAGCGTCAAAGAATGTGGCTGCGTCAATCCAGCTAGGCCGATAGGCAGTGCCCACCAGCACCCTCACGGTGCCGATGCAGACCCTCATCCACATCTGCTCTACGGTGGGATGGGACGACGGATGACGCAGCACCGTAGCCCTCAAGCATGTCTTAGTGTAGAAGCCCACCCCGCCGCCGCGCGCCCTGGTGCCGGGCGGCCGCGGGATGTGCGAGAGGCGGTAGCCCGGGAGCCGCGGTGCCCCGGCGCTGCCGCGGCCTCGGAGCCAGGTCTCGTTCACCGCCAGCAGGCACGGGTCTAGGTCCGCCACCGCGGCCTCGAGCTCCTCGTGTTTAGTGTTCAGCGACCCAGCATTGAACAGTCCAATTTTCAAAAATTTTCGTTTAGTCATGAGTATATGTTTTAAAATTCAATATGAAATGAGTATGATATTGAAGTGAAGCGCACCACCGCGCTACCAAGCCACGGCAAAACAATACGAGCGCCGGACACAAAAAGATTATACGTGAAAGTTCCCTACATGACATTATATATAAATAGCATAAGTAATAATGCAAAAATACAGATAGATAATGCACTATAAATCCATAATAAACTAAGTATAGTTTTTTAAACACATATGAATGAAAGTGAAAATACAAATGAAATACACATAGTAATGTATAGACAATATTATATATGTAATTGTTATAGCGTAAAATATAAATTATAAACATACATAAACAAATGAAGAAATAGCTGTGCTTCCAAACCACGGTATAACATGCACAAGTCATAACCGAACCTAACCAAAGTACATATATCTTACATATAACACTTAAAACAAAAGAAGAATAACACATAACCATAACATAATAATCATGAAATAAACTAATTAACAATACGAAAACAAACATTCCACATTCACAAAACACTAATGCAGCTCCGTCACTGGGCGGGTGCCGCGCGGGTGTCGCTGAGCTCCTCCAGCGCCTGCAGGCTCCGCAGCAGCAGCGGCCGGCTGGTGGGGTCGCGGCGCGCGTACACGCGGCCCTGGCGCACCCACACCGACTGCCAGCGAAAGGTGCGCAGCAGGCGCTCCCTGGCCCTCGCGAACAGCACCCGGTTCGCCTTCGTGAGCCGCTCGTTGACGTAGATGCGACTGGGTTTACTGGCATCCACTATGCCGGTGGTGTCGATGCCGCGGCGCACTCGTACAGCCGACAACAACTTGTCGCGAATGTCACGTCGAACAAACTTTACTATGATAGGTCGCGGCCTGAGAGGGGATGCGGAGGGGCGCGCAGGCGCAGCCGCGTCGGCATTCCCGGTCCCACGCTCAGTCATCTGCGAGCGCGCAGACCCCACACGCGTCACCTCCGCTATGTCTCGCGCCTCGAGTGCCACACCTACCTTTTGCGCGATTGTGATAACCGTGTGCTCCAAACTTTCACCCTTGCGCTCGGGAACACCCGCCACGTCCACGTCGCAGACGAGCCCGGCCTGCTCCGCGTCATTGAGCTGGTCCTGCAGCCGCCGGACGGACTCAACGAGCTCGACCGGGGCCGACAACTCAGCCGGTCGCGCCCGCAACGCAGCCAGCTCATCCTGCAAACGACGGTTCTCATCGCCGAGAGCGGAGACCCTGGCGCCAAACTGGGCGATCTCGGCCTTTATGGCGTGCTGCTCGTCCGCAAGGGCCGCGAGCGCAGAGGCCACCTCGGCCTTGACGCGCTGCGCCACCGCCTGCACCAGCCTGCTCTCGAGCTCGGCGGCGAGCTGCACCCGGCTGGCCTCCAGCCGCGCGTCGAAGCGCTCGGCGCTCGCCGCCAGCCGAGCATCCAGCAAGGCGGCGATGGCCGCCAGCGTGACGGGCGCGGCCGCTGGGGGCGACACAGTGAGGGGCACGCCAGGAGCCGTCTGCCCGAGCGCCGAGCAGTCCAGGTCCTCGCAGGACATGTCGATGGGGTCGTGCTGCCGGCGCACCGGGGTGTCATCGGCGCGGCGCCGGCCCACGGTGACATTGTCACAACGCGGGCACCGCCAGGTGCGGCGCAGGACCTCGAGCGAGGCCGCGTACCGCGCCGCCGACATCCCGACGCAGCCGTGGTGGAAAGGTGCGCTGCAAACCACGCACACCAGCACCTCCTCGCCTCCAACCGTCGAATTGCACGCCTCGCACTTCATTTTATTTTGTAAAATAAACGTTTCTAACACTGAATTTGATTTTTAATTTAAAAATATATACGTTGAATCGGTTTTCACTACACAAACACTTATTTACTTAAAATTTACTACACTTTTAACACACCACTAAACACAATAACTTACAATGAACAGAAATATAAACGTTTTGAAATTTTACGGAATATTTATTTAGAGCTTGTATGAAACACGTTAATTGCGATTGAATATCGAATACCCTCTGTGAATATCGAATACCCTCTAAAATATCGAATACCCTCTGAATATCGAATACCCTCTAAATCGAAATTACGTAGATACGGAAGAAAATACTTACAGGAGTAAGAATATCAAGATTGATGTTGAGATCGTCGTGCTTAAGACGGCAATCTGAAATCAAAACAAACTTTTGAAACAGTTATCTTCATACGATTGACTAGTAGTGGTTGATGATTGTGTGATAGTCTGAGTGCATTTAAATTATTTGCTTTTTTAATCTATTCTGGGCCCTTACTCCACTAATTAACTTTGACAGCCACACAACTGCGTCGCTACTGCGTTACTTCTGCGTCTCGGCTGTATAAGTGGCACTCTGCTAATATTTTGACAGCCACAGTTGTACCTCAATAGCGAGTCAGTGGTGCTTCAGTGGCCACTCAAGTATAGAAATGTCAATAGTGGAGTACCAAATATAAGGCTATTGAACTGACATTGACTGACGTTTGGTTAGTGGAGTAGCTTTTTTTGTACTTCAGACGCAGAAGTACTTCAGATGTAGTTCGATAGCGCCTCAGTGGCAAAAATTTATTAGTGGAGTGCCAAAAGTATCAAATTACGGCCACTGAAGTGCCACAGTATCGATACTGAAGTAATATTGTGGCAGGAGTAAGGACCCTGATATTACTACTATATTTGTCAACCTATGCTAGTTGGGAAATAATGCGAACAAGCTTCCATTCTTCGGACATGTCGTAAGAGGTGACTAAGGGACAGGGTGTAATTTATTTGCCGATGGGCTAGAAACCTGTTACCATTTATTTATGACATCACAACCACAATGTTCATGCTAAAAAGTGACCAAGATATTTTCATTATTTAGAGGTTCCGTTCATATCGAATGGGACTAAAGGACGAGTGTAAGTATATGTATGTATTTGTGAAAACTTTCTACAAACCATACAATTTTTATTACAACTGATTTAGAATTTCAGTTTTGTATCCGCCATTGACCTACCTGGTCCACAGACTTTGGCATTCTTAATCTTCTCCTTGAGTACTGGCATCTGCTTCCTCAGGGTCTCGATGACTTCCACCAGCTGCCTGTGCCGTTCCCCCTCCTTCGCGAGGTCGCTATCAAACTCCCAAGGGTAGTCAGACTTACGAAGCTCTTCCTGGACCCCCACGATTTGCTTCTCCAACTGGCTGTTCTGCCACGCCGCTGTTTCTCTGCAATTGATAATTATACACTGATATATTATCATTCTTTAATCCTTTTCGGGGTGAACAGAACCTCGGAGATATAATATCAAAAAGTCATACATCAGCTTGAATAAGAGGGTTGCGATGTCATAATGGAACATTGGTGACAGGTTGCTAGCCCGTTCATAGATTCTATTTAACCATAGTCTCTTAGTCGTCTTCTACGACGTGCTGGGAGGAATGGCAGCTACTTAGCATTATTTTTACTTCCCAGCTAGAACAGGATCAATTAATAAAAATGCGTTTATTCATAATCACATAAACATATATGATCATTCTACAAGTAAACGGATTTATCGCGTTTTTTTATTACCAAAGTAGTTATTACATTTGTTACTCAACGTTAAAAGAACAAAATCGCGAATTAAAAATTATATAAATGATAATAACATATTTAGATGCGAAGAACAGAAGAGCATGTATGATGTTATGGATAGTCATATAAGTGAAGAGAGAGATTTTTGAGACGATCGTTGAAGTTGAGAATTTATTCTCTGCCTATCCTGTTGAAACTTACAGGTGTGAATGTAAGCATTCAGACGATTAGCTAATTAAGATGATCAATACTATATTCCATACGTTTGTAACGATATTTATTTTATCGTATATAGAGACTCAGTTATAAATTATTTTAATTAATATTAATATACCCACACCGACAGATGATCAATAATAAAATTTATTAAAATCAATTCGTACAAATTAATTTTATTGTGAACAATACTTCATTGCTATTGATTCTGACGTCACATAAATTTATTGCTCCTGTGAACTACTTGAGCAATATGTCTCGGATTTGTTAACATAGCTACATTTTTACTCACCTACAACGTTTCTCATATTCTAGTTCATTGGTTAAACTCTCAATTTCAGTATCATGCATTATGCAAAGGTTACGTTTTCGTACAAATATTCCGTATATTGATATTACCGTATAAAGACCAATAGTTTTGGTATTGATCTAACAAGCCCTAGCGATGAAATTCTGTCAGAATACATTAATTGTACTTTTTATGAAATTTCTTTCCTGAATTAATGAAAGGAATTTTAAAGATATTGTAGTCTTAGTAAAATGTCTGTAGGCTCATTTTTGGAAGATTCAATGATAATAATCTTTTAAGAGTATGCTCTGCTAGTACATAAATAACTAAGGCAAGAGTATAGCTTTTCTCAATTGTCTTACATTATATTTATTTTTATCAATTTTAATATTTATAACATTCGATTTGAGTATTCCGCTTATTACGGTAAAATCTTTAATGGCAGTTGTATGTTGTTTGCTTACATAGTTTGTTTCTAGAGATATTATTCCTTTATCTGAGTTTGCTTAATAATAAATGTGTCAAAGAACTGTCAGTTTCGGACAAATATTTGAATTCATAAAACGGATTGTTTCACGACTAGTGTTTATTTAATTTGTGCTAATACTTTTATAGTGTAAGTGAGCAAAAACCTTTAATATGAGCCTTTTAAGCGCTGTCCTAGAAGAGGCTGATAAAGCTTCTACAGAAGAGTTCCTTAAATACAAAGAAAATGTGTGTCCTAAGATGGGAGAGGTTCATGAAAGAATGCAAAACTTGTCTTGGAGTTTACAGGAGTTTTTGATTGATAACTTTGTGAATTTCGCACCAACTAAGAGTTTGGAGCTAATAAATTATGAGCACAGGAAAGAAAATTTGTTAAGTGACTACAAAAGCTTGTTAGAAGAAATTAAAAATGTAGAAAAGAAGTTTGTAAATACAGATAATGAATTTCAGAGTTTAGCTTTGAAACTTGATAGAGAACAAGAGTTATTATTGAAATTATGTTATGCTGTTGAAGCTAAGCGTCACCTGGAAACTGCCAATCACAGTTTTAGACGATTCAAGTACTCTGAAGCAATGACTATGGTTTCTGATATTATCAGTACTCTCAAAACTTATAAATTTGAAGGAAACTTAGCAAAGGCCATTAGAATGCTAATATCCCAAGCTGAGAACCAATACTCTCTATACTCAGCCGATGTTGGCTTGGAATGGGAGAATATATTCCAGTGGTCAGAGAAAAGAGGTATCTCTCATTTAACTTACTCTTTGGCTGTCAAACAAGCAGATCCAGTGCTTATTCAAAACTGTTTGCAAACTCTTTACTTAACAAAAAGGTTGAACTTTGAATTGCACCTCTTTTCACAATTTTTCATAGAAAAGCTCCTACATAACGTTATAAGATACAATTGTGATATTTTTACTGAGGAAATTATTGCCTCTAATCATACTATAGCGTTTAATATTAAGATCAACTTAGAAGATGAGGCAAAACCGCAATTTCAAACAGTTTTCATGAATTTGATGGCTATTTTTGAATTCCTTCAATCAACGCTAGGTTGTAACTTGAATTGTGAGGAAACTTTTGTTGGTATTCTTGCTGAGTCTATACGTGATAAATTCTTCAACAAAATCATTGAAGACTGCATTAAAAACAACCTTCCATCTTGTGATAGTAGTTATGAAAACTACAAAATCTTAGTTGTAGAACTAGATTTATTCAACAAGTTCTTAATAGACATGAAATTCGTAGACCAAGCTACGTCACCTCTAAACAAATTTATAAAAGACACCGAATGCGTTTTGTACAATAAAAAGTGTGATAAACTCATTTCTGACGTACGAGAAATGTTGAATGAGAGTCTGTCGTACGGAACTATTACGGTAGGCTCTGCAAGTGGTGATATGATAGACGTAACTGATGAGAAAGTAGTCTGGGATCTTAAGAAGCCACTGTTCTTACCAAAATGTGTCATTTCGCAAAATGTCAAGAGGGTAATGGAGAAAATTGTACAACATTTAGAGGAAGCGACAAAGTTACCCGAAAGATACAGTACGCAATTGATTACGTACATACGAAGTATAGCTGTGTTGTACCAAACTATTGTGCCGAAGAAATTTGATGTTAACTTGGAATGCTGTACTTTGGATATAGGTAAGAAATAAATATTTATATTAATATAGAAATACTTTATGATTATATTTCATTATTTATATTTTTGGTAATAACAATGAAATTAGCGCTATGGTTAAATTAAGTAGAATTTTGAATGAATAATTTTTAAGCTCTTATTGTCAAATACTTATTCTGGACTACATATTGTAGTTTTACATTCATTAACATCCTTTGATCCCTTTCAGCGTAGAGAGGACCACATTTTTATTATATTATTTATTAACTACACTAGTAGTAGCTCTTCAAGCTTATGCGTCTATATCACTGCACTTGAGATTTAAAATTATAGACAAGAAAATATTGCTTCGGTCACTTTTTAGCATGAATATCATTCATTCAAAGTGTTTTACCCCAGTTGCATTATCCCTGGTCTTCCTGCGACCACGGCCTATGCAACTGGGTCCAAACGTCAGGTAAAATAAAGGTATTTATATCTTTATTCATTTATTGTGAAACGACCTGGTCTCACTTAGTAAATAAAATGAATATACATTGCGAGTGTTTAAAAATAACTATCATTATATATGTACATATGTATCTCTTTCAGCTCTTTTCTTCAACAATTGCTACTACTTAGCTCATGGGCTAATTGGGCCACCATGGAAGCTCATCCTTCCACCGAGATTGGCGGAGAAGTTAACGGCAACTGTGGCGGAGTGTATCCAGGATCTCAGGGTGCTAGGGTTGGAGAAGATCAGCGCTTATCTCCGGAGTCAGAGGGATGCGATTGTTGAGAATGTTATGGGGAATGGTATGTGGATATATTTTGTGTATAACTATAAGAAAAACACATAACAAATAAATGCTTCTTACTAAGAATTATGGACAGGCATACTTTAAACACAACACAAATAATGTAAAATTATGTATTATAAAGGTCAAGCAAATAACATTTAAAACAGTGACTAAACATAACATAAACATTTAAGAGAGTAATCCTTGTGGGATAGTCAGAGGTAGAAGTGTCCTTGTCGAGATTGTGACTATGGCCAGCTTTACTTTATGTAATAATGATATAATATTTTGGACACTATAACACTAATTGAACTAATCCTTTTGCTTTCTACCACTTTCTGTTAATACTGAAGTGATATTGAACTATGTATGTGCTAAAAAGCATAGGTAGACTTCGGCCCAAATAGTCAGCGCCTTTTACCTGATTCCCTGTAGAGGAGTATGCAGAGATCACTTTTGTGACAGGTGATAAGTGTATGCTTTATTACTTTACATTGATTGATTGAAATATCTATATAACCAAACCTATTACCTTTTAAACAGACGCTTCATCCAAATGGACCTACGAGTCATTTGAAAAATTTGACGCCTCAATAAACGAAGCCTTAACCCTGATGAGGGACTTAAAGCTCGCCTGGCACCCCATCCTACCTTTGAAGATGTACCAGCTAGCCCAGAGTACGCTGGCCAGTGCCCTATGCCAAGTGACCATGGAGAAATTGTTTGCCGGAGCTGATCTCCTAAGCGAAGATCTGGTGTTTATGGTCGCTACCAGGTTTGAGGATATGGAGGCTGAGATTCGGGAGTTGTTTGTGGTGAGTATGCAATAGGTGGTCTGTTTGGGGTTGGCAGAGGTCTTGTGACTGATTAGAGTAGTTTATGCTAGTTATTTGTCGCAAATGTTTTTTAACGTCTAGAAGAAAAGAACAAACAAAATGGCTTCGAATGACCCATACCTAACATGCCTTCGAAATTTCGGAGATGGGCATTCAAGCCTCTGACTATCCCACCATAATAAAAAAAGGAGTGTGTATACACAAGTCGTGAAGCGTATGTTTATGTTTCAAAAGAACAAACAAAGAAAAAAAATTTATAGACAATGCCATAACTAAAGCAAAATTAGCTTAGGAAGTTTTGCGACTTCTATTCTGTCTTTTATATGTGTATACCGTTTGGTATTTATTTAAATTTTCACAGTGTCTTCATAATTAGGTTATTTACATTGCTGATCTGTGATATCTTACTAAACTTACCCCTACTCTTATGTGTAATAGGTAGTCACAGAAACGGAAGAGAAACATATATAGAGCGTAATGTTTGTATTTATATTTCGTTTCTCCATTACAGGAACCCATAGACTTGCAAAAGACAATAGAACATTGGAATAAATTCTCCTTGCTACCAAAACTCCTTCGTGGTCAACTCCTAGAAATCTCTCGTCTATGGAACAAGGGAGATAAGTTGTCCCACTCTTTCACATGCGAGGAAGTGAGACAGATAATCAAAATGAGGTTTCAAGATAATAAGTTGAGATTAAAAGTTCTGATGGAGATTCAATGAATTGTTTATAGTGTATCATGTTTAGTTATATATAAAAATATGTATTTACAATGTAAGTCTACTTCAATATAAACTGTAAAATAAATTAATAAAAAATGGTACTGTCATATAACGTGTTTGTTTCACTTACAATTGTTCCTGTAATTTAGTCTCATTCTAGTCTTGTTTCAATCAATTATGATATACGCCAAGCGATCATCCGGATGGTCACCTGTCCAAAGATTGACTACTCTTAGCGGTGCTTAACTTTGGCGACTTAATGAGAAATAGTATTTAATATCGCCTGCATATAAGATGTATATCATATCTGTATGTTATATCATATTATTACATGGGGTAAACCGTGTCGCCATTTTCAGGTACTGATTAATTCGTTTTACCGAAGAATAAGGTTCCTTACGAAGTTTTCCCTCACCGTATTCGTTGTTTCGCAAATATATTTTTATCACCAAAACGTACATAAAATAAAATCAGAAAAGTTCATATCCATTAATACACGCTCCGGGGTTTGAGCCCTAAACCCACTGTTGCAGAGTCAAGCCCTCAACGACTGAGTGACACCGAATTCTACATATATATTCACGTCTTTTAATCCCTTTGCACAGAACCTTGGAGAACTGAAACACGAAATCAGAAAAGAGTCATGAAATCATTTCCTTGGTTCCTTATTAGCATAAATATTGAGGTTGTGACGTCATATCGAACATTGGTGACAGGTTACTAGTTTATTGCCTACAAAACGTTGATACGACAGACAGCTAGTTTTCATTATATTACGTCCCAATCTAGCACGAGACTGTTTCTCCAAGCATTATACAACCTGTCGATTGTTTGTACGTTTGACGTGTGTCCGAGCAACTTCCTTTTCCGCTTCCGAAAGTGCGTTTCTGTACACGCAAACAAATAACCGAGTGCAGAAAAACAGGTTATGTGTTTGAATGTTTTTAGGATATATTGTATGTTTGGTTTTTATGCATACATTTACTAACTTATCTATAGAATTACTAGCTTCTCTGTAAGATAATGACAGTGTTCGGGCTGGAGAGAATCTCGGAAATATAACTCCTTGGTTACTTAAGTATATATATTGGAGTAGCGGTGACAGGTAGCTAGCTCATCGCCCTATACATTCCATTTACCCGTAGTCACTTAGTCGCCTCCTATGACTTGCCGGGAAGAACGGCGGCTAGTTAGCGTTCTCTTTACGCCCCAGCTAGCACGGGTCATTTTTTATTACAAGCTTACATCTTAAAAAATTACGACAGCTTATATATGTTTGTTAAGACCATAGAGTTAATAACTACCCTGCAAGACTAGTTTTAGTATGGTTCTTCTGTTATATACATGATCCTTGAAAGCTGGGAATTATAAATATAAGAAAGAAACATACATTTCGCGTCCAATATCGCCTTCGGAGAAGTCGATAAATAATGTGACGTTAGTAGTGGATGACCAAAAGTGTCAAATTTCACCATTATAATCGCCAAAAGTGTCAAATTTGTCACTTTTGTTAATTTACTACCAACTTCACACTATTACTGATCTGATATTGAACTGTGCTTGTGCTAAAACGCATTAGTAGTGATGAGTTCAGGTAATGCACATTATGAATTTAAGATTATCTTCCTTACTAGTTCAGACAAAAGAAATCATACAAACTTTTTTTTTAAATTTGGATTTGTTAATTTAACACCAATTCGACGTAGCTCAGTTATTAGGGGCTTGACTCTGTGTCAACGAGGACAGGGTTCAAATCTCGCCTGAGCATGTTACAATGGAAATGAAGTTTAATGAATTTCTAAGTACATTTTCGTAATAAAAATTACATTTACGAAATGCATCGAATATTATGATGAGGCAAATATCGTGAGGAAACCTACCTGTCCCCCGAACATGTAATAGTTAGTGCTTGTAAATGGTCACATCGCTTGCCACCTGTCACATTGAGTACTGACTGTAACGGACTATCTGGTCAACACGTGGGTTCTAGGTGTCTATAGAATTGCAAACCTACGTAATTGCGGAGATGGAAACCTGAACTTCTGGCTACCGCGCAAGGGTTAATAGTCGTGAAAGCGTTTCTTTGTTAATTGAACAAAATTGAAATACTTTTTCAATACTTAAATTTATTCACATCTCTCTTGCCTCAATCACTTTCATTCTCTTTTTCATGTATGCTCTTGTGTTCTTCAAACTATATAATTTGTAACGTTAAGCGTTGAAAAGGAAATCGGTTCTCTTTATTTCAAATATTCCATTAATTTATTAATTACGAATAAAACAGTTAAAATTGCATTGATTATTGAATTTTTCTTTCTTAAATGAGTTTGTGTAACCAAATAGGTCGGTTGGGTGAGCAGAACTTTTTGCTCAGTTCATGTAATCGATTATTTTCGTTGAATATAATTGTTAAATAAGGATTAAGTCTTTGTTTAAGTAGATTATAAGAGAAGGTATAATAATATTAATTCCTTCCTAGTCTGCAACGAATGTGATATAATTATACGAAACTGCTGCAGGAATCATAGTTCCTGTATTTAAGACATTACTGTATTTACATTCAGTTAAAAAATCTCTTATTAGAGGTCCTAGGCCTGAATTTGAATTTGAAACTGAATTTTGACGACCTCCGTGGCGCGATCGGTTAGACACCTGAACGCTATTCGTGGGGTCCCGGGTTCGATTCCCGGTGGAGGCAGAGTTAAGAACTACGCTTTTCTTCTGCTTTCCAGTCTGGTCGTTGATTATATATGTTATATATGTATTTATCTATATATAATATGTATACATTTCTTAAATATACGTTGACTAGTACTCTTAACACAAGTCTTAAATGAACTTACCAAGGGGCTAGTTCAATTGGTGTAATAATGTCCAAATATTATTATTATTATGAATCCCGGCTTTGGCATGTACTAATGAATTAAATTACCTAATTGATGTGTTTTTTATTTACGGACATCATTTACAAACGCTAACGGCGAGGAAAAAATCGTGAGGATTGGACAATGATAATAGCCAGTGCCTTTATACGGCGATACGATCACTGCCTATTGCGTTGGGTGCTCTCTATAAACCTAATTTTCCTCTAGACAGCATTCTACGTGATATGTGGTATCCCATACCACCGTGTGTGCAATTTAAATTTAAAAACTAGAGTTTTGAACACCGATTCCATTTACCCATAGCCCCGCAGTCACCTCCTACGACAAGCTAGCAAGTACTTCTGATAATTATGTAAATTGTACTAGGAACGAATATATGTTAGTGAGTTCGATTCGATTATTGGAATCGATGTAGCGTGTCCGTATCGATGTTTTATATCGATTCGCATGCAAAGCATGGTTTATATTGATTTTGTACTTTTCAGTTCCTTGGTACACGCGATATCGCTTCCTTGGTAATGACCTACATACATATTCATACAATTACTATATATAGACATTTTTAACCGTTTGGTGTAAATAAATCCTTTGTGGTTCCTCAAATTGTGACAAATTAAGCATACCTTGTGAATTTATAATGACATTTCTGTGGAATATCGGTGTCTATTTGCTAGCTTTTCGGAAGATCCCTTTGCCTCCAGCCTTAATTTTTACTCATTACTTTATAATTCGTTGAATGGTGCTATGAGATCATATATGATGATGGTGCAATGGTTTCAATACCGACGGTTCCGTGTATAATCCACGTATGGGGCGTGTACAACAGTAAAGAAGATAAGGCCCCCTACAAGCTACTATCTCCTTTAAAGTTCGCTCCATGTGAAGGCATTAATGGTGTTACTGTTATTGCTATAGTGTCCCGCTGCCGTCCAAATCATAAGTGCAATAAGTCACCCTGAGTTAAAGATAAATTTTAAAACAATAGTCAATATATCTCGTTATAAAACGCTACCGATGTTTTGCTATCTAGATCTTTAACATGCATATTGATCAGAAGAGGCAATAGTCAGTGCCTTTATATGATGATATGGTGCATCTCCAGCCATTTAGTGGTCTCTCTTATGACATGCCAGGAGGAACAGCAGCTTAGCATTATATTAATGCTATTTTCGAACTCTTAAGGGTGCTTAAAGGTTTTAAATTTTCAAGATCGTGATAATTACGTAATTTTGTTTAACTCATCCTAGTGTGTCAAAATTAAGAAAACTCGTTATCACTGTCTACCTCTCAGACAAAGGTGTATTTAAAACGTATTAGGTGTGAAAAGTTTACCAAAGCCAATATCGATTAATTTATGTTCGTCTATACAGCCGTATCCAATCGATTCGATTTCGAAAACGCGATTCCAAAAAATGAATAAGACTAGTTATATAGGGAGTCATTCCACGTGCTTGGTGATAGGCTGACGACTCTTCAGTATAAAACAGCGAAATAAGATATGGAATATTAGCGCGGTGTTGGCATCCCATGAGATGAGACATGGCAGTGACCATTACTGTAGGTGGGAGTTTTGGACGAAGAAGACGATAAAGACATGAATGGACTAAGTAACGAACAGTAAGGATGTGATATATGAAAAGTAAGGGAGTGACTGCAGTAATAACGTCTGATAGAAGAGTATAAAAGAGATGTTAAAACTGTAATAAAGATATTCCTCTTCTATAACCATCTTTTATCAATAGCCGGGAATCAAACACCTGATAACATCCAATTCTAGTTTCAGTGTTATAAGTTAATGTCAGGTTGACAGTTGATAACTTTTTCACCCCGCCACGGCTAAGGGTCGCGTCAATTCAGCCGGCAACGTTGGCTTCGATAGAGAAAGTCCCGAAAGCCAGCGATGCCTAACGAATGCTATATATAAGTGATAGTTGCTTCCGTCGGCGATTCATAATACGTACGTGTTGATGTCGAGTTGACGCCGAACGGCACGCACTATGCTACGAATATCGGTAGGTACATCCCTATTTTGAGCGCGCGTAAACAGAATAAATGGCGGCGATTTTAATTTGTGTTTTTAGTGATTTTAGTGGTTTTTTACAGCAAATGGAAAATAGAAAGTGTTATAACGAACTGATGCAGTGATTAATGTGTTATTGACTAGTGACAGTGGTATTTAATTACTGAAGTGTGTTCAAAAGAAAATTCTGAGAATCGGACCATTTATTATTATTATTTATTGGTGTTTAGTTTATCAATATTAATATAATATTTCTGTTGTATATTTATCAGAACTACTCGATAAAAAATATTTTTGTAGTGCAACAGTTTATATTTGTTTTAATAGAAATCTTTTGAATGAATAACATTAAAATGTATATTGTTTCCAATCCTAGCCAGAGATTTAATACATTGTAACTTTTGTTATTGATATAACAAACCTCAATCCAAACTATATTCTTAAAGTGACTTAGGATTATTATGTTAATTATGTTTTTTTTCATTTCTATAATATGAATATCAAAATAATAAACCTGAGAAAAATTTTTTCAGTGGTTTATAATAACAATTATATCTCACCTAAGTAAATATGATTATAGAAAATTAACTCTAAATACTTAAGTAAATAATTATTTAAAAAGTTTATTCACCCGTTCACGTAAACGTTAAATTTAACGTAGATAATTAACTAAAACTTGGCCGTGATTGTACGTAAACGTATAATAAAGACTCTATCATGCATGTTGGATAGTGAAATTTGTCACGCGCACAAAGTATGGATACTCGCATAGCATATTACGAAATTGGTTGCTATTGATGTCTATATTATTTTTATATGTACGTATTTTAGTCAGTATATGGTACTATTCTCTATAGTACATAGAGGTGAGATTAAAATAAATATTTTTCAATCTGCCTGCATCTCTATAGGTAAACAAGCTTGATGTTAACATTTAGTATGTTTGATTGAACGAACACATATATGATCTTAATGAAATTAAGAATATTTGTATTGGTAACCAGTTTAGCCTAAAATTCTTAAGTAGATCCCTCGTCCCTTATTCGCCTCTGCGTCTAAAAGAAACCAAGCAAAGAAAGTTACTCAATATATGAATAACTATAAAGCGTGGGTAGCCAAAAGCATTTCAGAACTAGCCGCATTTCGTCAAGCGATCCATACAATTATTTTTTATATATTATTTATTCCAGTCTGCTATTTGTGTGTTCATAATAAAATTCCCATGGTTTCTTGTTCTTAAATATAAATTTTGCTTGCTTAACTGCTATATCTGATTGTAAGCTAGATACATTAATATGTGTAAATAATTTAGTAAATAAAGCCTCTGTCTGCCCCAAAAGGAACAACAGTCGTTATAATCATGTTTTACATATACACTTCACGATGATTGTCTATACCGGATAGTTTGGGCACTTAGTTCGTGGCTGCATATGACCTAAGTAATTTTGTAATTTTTAGGACAGCTTCAAAAACTATTTTACATTACAATATTAATGTGATGTTTATTAAAAACAAGTATTCTAATTTGTATCGTACAAGCATGTGTGACAATGTTTTTGGAAATATTTTAATACACATTAAAAATATTGAAGTGTACACCAAAAATGTAGCTCTTCGTATAGCAAAGGTTTAATTTGCTATTTTGGTGTACAATTCAGTATTGTTGGTGTGAATTTTTGTTAATGTTTCTTAATGTTTTTTTTATTCCTTTAATCATGTTAAGCACATAGTTGACGTATTATTTTATCAAAAAACGTTATTATGGATTAAAAAATTCGTTAACTAATTGAACATTCAGTTGTGTTAACTATAATCAACATCGACATTTCCTGAACATCCATTAACGTTTTACATATTATGGACATGTTTATAGATGACACAATATTTGCCGAACATTTGTTGCTTTATATTTTTAGTTTTTTGAAGCATGCAAATCCGTTAAACGTAATTTAATAAGTTCCTTACTGTTTTTATAAATTTATACTCCAGTCTCTACTAAGTCTTACGGGACTTAAACTCAGCATATACTTTTTAAAATTGCTGTTATTTTGTGATACCAATGTGCAAGAATAAAAATTATTATATAAATGTATATAATGTGCTAGTGAAAAAGCGTAGCTCCTAATTGAATATAATAATTTTCCAAAAGGAAAGTTATTTTGTAGTAATACATATAAATATAGTAATAGATTGATATGTAGAAATGTATTTGTGTCACATTAAAAGAAATACATATTTACGGTTTTATGTAATAATGTCAAAATCACTCCATACTTTTAATTCTGTTATGAGGTCATTCATCTGAAGTGCGCTACTTACGTCATTCTTTAATTTGTGTTATTACCACTGTTTGCCTGCATTATCGACACCAATTGCCATTCGATGAAAATTCATGAAGCAACCTCAAATGTTCTAAATAAGCACTTAACGCACATAATAAATTGACTTTAACGCAGTAATGATTGAGGAGGTACAGCAAAGCTATGCGACACGCTATATTAATTGAAACTGTTAACAAAATAAAAAGAGCTGTCGGTTTTAAAACTAAGGAAGCGATGACGGTTGCGTGTCACAAATACTTTTCCAACTAACTGCAAAATGCTGATACGGAGTGTTGCACGCACATAAATAACTACGAACACATATTTCAACTCTTGTTGTCGCTTTTATGTGTGTAGGCTTGTAGAGACTACAATTTTGTTGCGCGTTGAAGTCTTTGTAAATGTGCGTTGATGTCTTCACTAAGTAAACTCTATGTTGCATCTCTACGTCGTTGCTCACTCATGTAGAGACTGCTAGTAAATAAGATTTGGATTATCTGCAGCACACTTACGTATATGCGAGAGAGTAAATCATGAATGAAACATTAGGAAAACTTTTGCTTTCAATCACGAATGCCTGACCAACTCCCGCTTCATTAATTTAAATTAATGTAGGCTTGCATTAACACACTTTGCTTAAATTCTCATAAAACCTTGTTACATTGATTAACCAATGTTCATTTATAATGTGTTTTGGATATTAGCATAACTTGGTGCGTACTGATTGTTGTACGTTTTTCGCAGACGATCGCGGTCGTCGCTGTAGTGGTGGGGGTGGCGCTGGCGGACAGCCTGCTGCTGCAGGACCAGGTGGCCGAGGAGGCCAAGAGCCGCGCCGTCACCATCGTCGACAGCCCACACGCATCCACACCCGTAGCAAACCACACCACAGCAGCCCCCCGCAGGCCGGAGCCTGTACCCCCGTTCAAACCATTCCCGGTAACACCACACCATACTAAACAACCGAAATTCTTCGACATGACACGCCCTTACTTGGTTGTCAAGAAGGTGCCCGCGCGGCCCTACTTCGGCAACCCGGGCCCACCATCGCCCGGGCATCCAAATTCCGTTTACAAATACCAAAAGGTAGTCCCGGTGAAGGCGGGGGCGTTCTCGAAGCCCATCCACGTGGCTCCGCAGCCGCTCACGTTCGCCGCCTCCACCGGGAAGCCTTCCATAGTGACCGCCGGAAGTCCCAAATTCAGTATTCCCGTTCAAACGATCAACGGGATACGACTTGAAGTGATACGACCTCCGAAACAAGCACACAACACGAACATCACGAGCACCAGCACGACCACCACACCCAAGCCCCTCAGAAACAAGAGGATCTGGCCGAAACACATCTTGGACAAGATGAACGGGGTCCCACAAAACAAAACAACATCGCAAGACACCACATCGAACTCCACAAAGACAGACGACATTGAGGACGGCGCTTCGGCGAGCTTCATGCGCGTGCGCTACGTCACCAAGAGCAGCACCAGCGCCCCGGCGGCGGAGAGCACCTCGCGGGTGTACCGGCGAGTGACCCGCAAGCCCAGCCACCGCACGCGGCCCACGCCCGCCCAGAACGTCACCATGGAAGCGAACGACTGGGTGCCCATCGTGCCGTCGCACTTCCCCGCCCCGCCGCGCCCCTCGTCGGGCATCCGGCGCGCGTCGCAGTTCGCTCGCCGCTCGGACTCCTTCCAGAGCTACGTCGGCGCGCCATCCAATGACCGGGTACTTTACATGCAATCTTACGGGCTAGTGCCCTTAACCAAAAACACCGCCAATCACAAGAGCCGCATCACATTGGTGCGCAACCAACGTAAACTGAGACCGTCTTATTCTGGTTACAGCGCGAGACCTGGCGGCCCCTTCGCGGAGGACATCCTCTCTGAGGCGACGCGCTCGTACTACCGACGCAGGCCGCGCATGTATCCGGCGAGAATCACTAGAGTTAAGCATCATCATCATCACCATCACCACAGATACGTGAAGACAGTCAAGAAGGAGGTGAAAGTGCCCGTCAAAGTGGAGGTTCCGAAGCCGTACCCCGTCCCAGTGGAGAAGAGAGTGGCGGTGCCGGTGCCTGTCCAGGTTGAGAAGAAGGTTCCTTACCCGGTTCCGGTTGAAAAGCATGTACCCTACCCGGTGGAAGTGCGAGTACCGCATCCAGTGCCAGTCAAGGTGATTGAGAAGGAGTACGTGCCGCGCCCGTTCCCTGTAGTCCGACACGTTCCAGTAGTGAAGCAAGTTCCCGTAGAGAAAAGGGTACCGGTGCACGTCCGCGTCGAGGTGCCAGTAGACAGGCCGGTGCCATACCAGGTGACGGTGGAGAAGGAAGTCCCCGTTCCGGTCCCAGTGAAAGTTTACGTACCCCAACCATACCCGGTAGAGAAACGGATCCCGTACCCGGTTAAAGTACCAGAACCCGTAGAAGTTGTTAAACACGTTCACGTCCAAGTGCCCGTACCCCAGCCGTACCCGGTCCAAGTACCACATCCAGTTCCGGTACAGGTAGAAAAAAGGGTTCCTTACCCGGTCGAAGTGGAAAAGAAAGTACCCGTACCATTCAGAGTTTACGTACCCCAACGAGTAGAAGTTGAGAAACGGGTACCAGTTTACATACCCCAGCCGTACCCGGTTGAGAAAAAGGTACCTGTTCCAGTAAAAGTACCTGTACCGGTAAAAGTGCCCGTACCGTATACCATGCCGATCGTGTTCCAAGCTGTGGACGATCCTAATGCCACGCCGGGAGCTCCGACCGTTACCATTACGCCAACTCACACGGTAACGGTACACGGTAACTACGGCCACGTCTCTAGATCCGACCATCCATCTACCACGGAATCGGCCCCATTGTCCTCCACGACTGTTAGTAGTTAATTTAAATTGATACTCCCTGTAAATAGAATTATTTATGTACTAACTCCTAAGTTAAGTTATGTGTGTGTTTGCTCGTTGACATGTGTTGTCGTGTATTGTGAAGTAAATGAATGCTGTGATACTTTGGTGGTTATTTTATTTTGTGTCCCCAACCGCTCACACTTTATAAAAATTTAATCATGCGGAAAAAATTATACTCAAACATCATTTGTGTACAATATTTGATCGAACCTCATGTTACGAAAACAAAATAAACATACATGCATTGTAATGATTTCGTAATTCCTCATAGTAATTTATCATTCTCATTAGATTTCGTGAGACTCATTATTTTACTCGTACTAATAGTTATTTTATAGGCAGTTATATATGAAAGTTGTATCATACTAAAACAGGAAATTGCGATATTATATAAGACTATAATATATCATTTATCCAGTCAGCTAACTTATAAACTGGTGTTAACGTAAGAGTCTTACTACATTTACGAGGAATACAAATAACTATTAGACAGTTTGGATAGCTAACGATACAGATCTGCTCTGCTACTCGACATAAAATGGATTCGTTCCTTACAAAAACTTCATTTATTACACTAAAAGAATTACAGTGAATGTGTCTAATATTTAGTAAATGTTAAGCTTAAATTCAGTTATTCTTAGATTAAATATAAATTATATTTTTGGCTACAATGTGTTTTGAAGATGCGGATAATGCATGTTATCATTGAAGTTTTTCGGAGTACTTATATAACTTTTAACATGTTTATTTTACGAATCTCTATATGAATAATACAATCAGTCATATTCAGTTGTTAGATCCGCTAGTTTATATCATATTTACTTAATATTAGTATTGAAACGGAAAAGTAACTTAGCCTCGAAGAGTACAAGACATAATTTATTATGCAGATTTAACTTACTGGGTGAGGTGGCTGGATATTAATAGGCATCGCCGTATACTCATATAAATATTTATTTATACATTGAATTTGACATCTTTACAAGTAACCCCTACACAATATCAAATAATAATTATTCTAGATTCTGTACATTTATGTAATTCACTATATTATAGTATAATATTTTCAAATAAAATCAGGAAATAATAATAGTCATTATATCCCGTGCTAGTTTGGGACGCAAAAGAATGCGAACTAGCTGCCGTTCTTTCCGGTGTGTCATATGAGCCGACTAAGGGACTGGGTGTAAATGGAATCAATTTGGCGATGGACTAAGAAACCTGTCACCAATATTCCATATAACACCGCAACCCCATAGAATACATAGTATATCAAAAAGTGATCTAGGAGGTGTAATCGTTTCTCCGAGGTTCTCAATAAAGGGACCTCAATGAATGCATATATTTGTATGAGAGATTCTTGAAACGGTTGGACAAAACTGGAGTTTAATATATTTCATTTTTGTGTGTAATTTACCTAGTAGGTATTTAGATTTACGGTAGTATTATTTTGTTACATTAGTTATCAAATGCAATGCATGCCATTCAGTTGATTCGACAAATTCAGGTTTTTCGTCGATTCTTCCGACATACTAGAAAGAAAACAAGTTACCAATCTGTTTACATCCCTGGTATGTGTTGCATTATTAATTCATATAATTCATTTCCTATATTTTTTTACTTCTTTACAACAAAACTTTAGTAATGCGGTAACGCCGAGTGAAATGCTTCGTGTAAACCGTCGAACTCACGACACTGACCAAACTAATTAACAAGCGGAAGGTACTAAAATTTCCGCTACCACATTCACACTTGAGTTGAGCGAAGCATACAGACTCAGTGAATGGTTGCTCAAACGATATGTACAAGTTAAACAGGGGAGAATATATTTTATTTACTATGTGAAATCGGGTCGTTTCACGATAAAATCGTAAAGTCGTAAACACGTGGTCGCGGGAAGACTCTTAGTTAGTTAGTTCTTAGGAATCGATCACGACCTATGCAACTGAGTCGAAACGTCGGGTAAAATAAAGGTATTTATATCTTTATTAATTTATCGTGAAACGACCCGGTCTCACATAGTAAATAAAATGAGTATAAATCGCGAGTGTTTAAAAAAATACTAGGGTAGAATATAGCCACTAACTCTTCTAGAGTAATCTAATTGGAAGAGATTCAATCTCCGTTTTGAGCGCGTACCAATGGTAATTAGGGTTTCTGTTTAGTATTGACGTTAGAAAGTTTACGTATTAACTAAATCCTTAAAATACATAACTTCTACGGTTAACATAACATCATAAGGAATTCCATTAGATAATAGTAAACATCTTTACAGGGTCAGATGGAACTTCACATATCACGTGGGGTACTTATTTTGAAAGTGATAGTTGTGACCGTAGTTGAACTACTTACAATTTGTTGAGATGGTTATGTTAACCTTTTGTGTTATGGTCTTTAAGTGTACGTATACATGTATTATTAGAGTCAGTACTTAAGTGAACACCGTCGAAAGTTTGTGGCCGTTTAACGACCTAGTACCTATCTAGGTAGTGCTCTAAATTACAAGTATTGAGTAAGAGTAAGTTAAATCCACTCCCGCACCACACTCAAACGCTTCAGACTGATTGAAGATACTCTGTATCTCAAGAGTGACCTAATTTTAAAGAACTGAATTTTATAAACCTCGCAACACTTTGTCGCTCGCCTTTCAGATTATAACACCATTCAGACACTGATTGTTGCTCATCTCGAACTAATAGGTTCTATCGTGTTTTTGCTTGTTGAAACTAAAGGTGTGCGTATAACAGGATGAACAAATCTCATTGACAGTTATTCTCGATCATTTTTAGCATTAATATCGCGGTTGTGATGACATTCATATAAATTTTGATGGCAGGTTGCATCACACAGATTCCTTACGATTTTAATTATTAGTTAGGCGGAGAAAAATGAGGAAACCTACTTGTTCCCTGAACAGGTAACAGTAAGTGCTTGTAAATGGCGACACAGCTTACCACTTGTAACATTGATTACTATCTGGTCAACACGTGAGTTCGAGGTAGCCATAGATTAACTACCTTCGCTATTGTAGAGATGGACACCTGAAACTCTGACTGCAAGAGTTAATAGTTGTGAATGCGTTTGTTACTCATGAAGTTTGGTATAAACAAATAAAACAATGCATGTTTTTAGTTTAGTTTAATAAACACAATTACAATAAATAACTTTATGCTGGATTTACAATCAACATATTGTGACATGACAGACCCAACTCTACAAATTATTTAAAATATGATTCCATAATTTATTTACAAAAAGACTATGAAATGAAGACATCATTTAGTATATCTTATTATTATTATATCTTGTTATATGGAAAGAGAGATCAACTTAATCAGGTTACCTCTCAAGTAGATATTCTAATATTTTTCACTCACGCTTTTAATTCATTTGGCAAGAAAACAGGACTTCTTGCATGTATTTTATACACAAAGTATATGCAACAGTGTAATCTAATTGAAAACTTATAGACAAATCGTATATCTATTCCCTAGTTTTGTTTATATAGTGTCCATGCATTTTCGTATAGTGTCACACATCAATAACCATGTAAACCCAAAATAAATGCCAGTCTTCTCTATATTTATAGTTGTCACTAGGAGCCACTATTTAACTTTGATAAACTGCCATTCCATCTCATACACCCCTACCGAAGTCTGGTTTTTCTCATCATAATCCGCCCACTCTTTCTCTGTTAGATCTACGTCTGTAAATTTAGTACCTGAAATGAGAGAAATAATAGTGATGAACAGTGATAATACAGATAATAATTGAGGAGGTAATATTTGTATGGAAGAGCACAATCTAAAGTTAAATTCTGTCTGATGAGTATGTCTGTGAATCATAATATTTGAGACACTTTTTCACCACTTGCATACATTTAAACCTTGGTAAGTTAAATTAAGATTAGTGTACTAGTCAATGTATATTTAACATTTATTTTTATTATTAATACATACTTTATTTATAATTGACAACAAAACTGGAAAAAAAGCACCTTTAATTATAATTTACTCTACAATATTGATAATGTAATATGTGAACTTATGATAATCATGTAGAGTCAAAAGTACAAGCATGTGTATCAATACAGCATAACCTGAGCTAGTGTAAGATTTAAATAAAATAAGCTGAGTCAACTCAGTAAATATGCAATAAAAACAAGGTATGTGTTCAATCAAATCAAAATTTCTCTCCCTAAAAACACATGAATAAAATAAATTATATGGTCCTGAAGAAAATTTATTTTGTTCCATCTTGGGTTTGGCGATAATTGTGCTATACATAAATAAGTAGTCATAAAACTACTAACCATTTTCCTCTGACTCTGCAATCCATCCTGATTTAGGTTCAAAATCAACTGGCTCTATCCCTCTGCAGTCAAATATTACTATCGTTTTGAATTTATTATTTGAATCAGACGTATAAGCATCTGTAATGAGAAAAGCAAAGTAAATAAATTAAAAACTACTGCTGTTTACATTGTTAAGGTTGATGTATCCACCATATTACAGTATTACAAGTTTATAGTCAAGCTGATTTAGTGAAACCTTGAATTATTCACAAGGGAAATATTTATTTTCGGTATATGTATTGACACCAGAAAGAAACACTAAATTACTTCATAAACTCACATAGTACATATAGGTAACTGTTGAAAAACAAATGCGTTTTGTTATAATTAAGTAAATTATTTCCTTATTAACATAACATACATACATTTTTCCCAGTAATGATTTATAATGGTTAATTGACTATATGAAAACAACAATATAAAGTATATTTTAGGTACTATTTACCATTGCTTCCTTCTATAACATCAATGGTATTTTCTCTGGAACAAAGTTTACATTTAATCAGAAGGTTGGTTTCACTCCTGGCGTGTTTCAAAGGAACTTTTTCATCTTCAGTCAAATCGTGAAACTTTTCACTAACTTCACCGCAACTACCACACTTTAGTTTGAGGAACCACTGGTAATGAGGATGGTTTGTATACAACTTTTCTATACATTCAACGTTTGCCTTTATTTGTAAAGCGATTTTGACCATTTTGTGTAATAATTTGACTTAAAACTTGAAAAATAAATAGAATGTTATATGTTTACGTACGAGTCGGAAGTTTCTCGACTTTTGTTTAGGTTATGCAGTGTTCAGCAATTGTGACATCGAAAGTTGAATGATGTTGAAAACTGTTTGACATTTGCTGGAAGCAATAACCAACAACGACGGCCAATGATATAAAAGATCAGATAGAGATCCCGCCACATAAGGTGGCAGTTGGAGGCGTCGCCACAGTCGCGTAATTCAGTGTTACCAGTAAACACGCCAAAACTAGCACTCACTGTGCCATACGGCTCGATACATTATAGGTTTCATTTGTAACGGTCTTTGGTTGCAGAGCTATAAACTCAAATAAAACAAATTAATATATCAAAGTCAAAATATGTTTATTAAACTATTTCAAACATGATTAATAATTAACGGGACTTATCCTTCTTATTATATATTACATATATTATGTGTTCCTTCACTCTGTCCGCAATAGACCGTTTAGTATGTTCGACGTAGGATTTCCCACAGCTGCAATCAATCTTATACACACCCTTATATCTTATATCATGAGTATAAATCGCGAATCTCTTAAAACTATTATTTCAAACATGGCACTGAGCATTGTCTTTACATAATTTTTACCGAGGTTAGATCAGCGGAGACCCTAGCTTGGAGAAGAACTAACAAGAAACTCCGGAAATCAATTTATTATAATCACCCTTAACAAACATAAAAATTACAAAGAGTGGGCAAAAAACACAACGCTGGTAATACTAAATTTACCTTTCATACAAAATAACACGCAATGGCGGTAACGTCAAATTTAGTTCCAAGTTTGGCTACTGCCACCTTATGTGGCGGGATCTCTAGATTTCATACATATATTCAGGTAAATAATAAAATTAAAATATTGTTTTGAGTAAAAAAAGGAAATTACTGAGTTAAATTAATTGAAATGGACTAAAGTCTATAATTACTATAAGTAAAAACACTATTGAAAGATATTTTAGTTAAGTTTACTTTTTATTCTATACATTAAATCTTTAAGTATAAAAGATTAAAATCCACCAATTTTGTTTAATTCGACGTAGCTCAGTTGTTTGACGCTTGACTCTGTATTGAGGGTATAGGGTACAAATCCCGCTTGAGCATGTACCAATGGAAAGTACGTTTTCGTAACAAATATACATTTAAGAAATGCGTCGAATACTATGGTGAGGGAAAAACGTGAGGAAACCTACCTGTTCCCCGAAAAAGGTAATAGTTAGTGCTTGTAAATGGCGACATGGCTGACCACCTGTCAGATTGAGTACTGACTATCTGGTCAGAATGTGGGTTAGAGGTGGCCATAGAATTATTACCGTCGCAATTGCGGAGATGGACACCTGAACCTCTGACTATCCCACAGGGTCGTGAACACGTTTTTTGTTTTTATTAAATATTTAATTTTGTTGATTTAAACATTATGTAAACGCCGACACAACCTTAGTGGTGAATAGCATATTAAAGAATTTAAAAAAAAACACATTCCACTGTGTGTGCGTCGGCTTCGAATCCCGCCTGAGCATGTACCAATGAAAATAAAGTTTTCTATGGTTTTGAGATTTTAATATTGTTAAAATACTCATATAATGCATTAGCATGACAATATTCAATGTAGGTACTTTGTATAAATGCTTAGGGTCGACGTTAAGGATTTGCTTCGTATCAATCCAAGGGTACCGAGTTCAAACTACGAAGCGTGTACCAATTGAAATAAAGTATAATGATTTTCGATGTATATTTTCGCAATTAAAATACATATTTTGCCCAATGCACCGACTACTACAGTGAGGGCAAACAACATGATGAAGCCTATTCCTGGGAACAGATAATAGTTTCTGCTTGTAACTGGCAGCACGGCTTTACTAACTGTTATATAGAGTGCTGACTATCTGGTAATTGTGGGTTCAGGTAACTTTGACTATAGAGCAAGGGTTAATAGTCTTGAAATTGTTTGTTTATGGTTATTTGCAATTTAGTCTTCTCACTCGAAGCACTTCTTGTAGCCTCTTCATAATTATGTGGCCATAGTAATTCTCATTGCATTTCCATACATACACGTATTATAGAAAATTTTCAATTCTTTTAGCTAATAACCAGCCTATTTCACAACATTGTATGCTTTTACGAATGCATGTAACAACATAACGAGTAGGTATATTATATACAAAGCTAGAATGTAAGGTAGGGCAGTAAATAAACGTAATTAAAATAACAAAGTAATTCATGTATAATGCACTTTATTGACAGTTCCTTAAGTACAAACAATTCAATGAAATTAGCAGAACACGTCATGTAAAATAACAGAGCATGTAATTCACAACAACAGTATTAGACAATTCTAAAATTAGCTAGAGTGGCATTGCTATTTCTTCTATACTATAAGAAAATTCTGTAACTATAAAGCGATGTTTATTAATAAATAATTCAAGGCTTTGCTATGGGAATCTAAGTCTTACGCATAAAGAAATTAGTTATTAAAAACACCGCAAAGTATAGACTTAATAAAGTATGTTATTCGTGTGTTGAATGTATGGGCGTTTACTAGATATGAAGCAGTTTAAAAATAACGTTAATTTTAAAACCAGATTTCGATCCTCAAATATATGCACTGATCAGTATGTCATTTCTTTCTAAACAATTTTGTGGCACTAAAATATAAAGTAGGTATTTGAAAAATATACTAAAAATGTCTAAAGCGATTACTACACTATGACATTTCTATAATTATTAATTTTTTTTGCATTATTCTAAGTAGCTAAATGGAATCACAACATCAATGTGTATTAACAGCCTAATAATTACTGGACAATGTGACGGATACATAATATTTACAAATGCTCTTACACACGAATTATGTGCTATAAATTAAACTTACATATTTATTAATTTAATTATTATTATAATGGACAGATTAGCTTGCGAATAGCAGAAAGTGGTGCTTGGCTGTGCCCAAGCGTGTATTCAAGGCTCTTGAATGAAAATAAGTACAAAAAGCTTGCCTACTGTTCCACTATTTATCATTTTACGAAATTACAATGAAAATGAGATCAAATCTATAAAATGTAATGTGAAGGAGTAGTTTCTATATTATTCTTTACAATCTTTCAACGATTTCTTTCTC
This sequence comes from Leucoptera coffeella, assembly GCA_030578115.1. Taxonomy (NCBI): domain Eukaryota; kingdom Metazoa; phylum Arthropoda; class Insecta; order Lepidoptera; family Lyonetiidae; genus Leucoptera; species Leucoptera coffeella. The sequence continues at coordinate 204,212 of JAMBLF010000523.1, forward strand.
TGTTCGAGTGTAGTTTTCATCTATTTTTTAATTGCTTTTGTTTTTGATGACGTCTCATCACAAACGCTTTCTTTCGCGACTCTGTTGTAGGCGTTAAGTTTTATTTACTGCATAATATTCATATAACATCCAAAATTATAATGTGTCTAAGGGTTATAACGACAGAAAACTAAATCATTACCATGCTTAAATTTAAATTATGAAATAACCGTCGGACCAACTACCATCAACACAAACATTATACATGGTAATATTCACAAAGTTGTCAATTATCTGGTTTATTTTTGCCGTTTTAACTGTGAAGATGACAATATATTTATTTACCTATGGGTTTTATATAGTATCTAAATTGCTATTATATGAATTGAAACCTAATGTTTGCCTAGGTAACTCTGCATAAGCACTATTTATCCTGTATCTACTTTGGCACACACACCTAATTACATTTTGAAGGTAAAAGTAACTTATACTGCCATCTATTGAAATCGTGAGTCACTTTTATTTGCTTATTCACTATTAATTTAATTTCTTAGGATAAAAGAAGAAATAAAAACCAAAATAAAATAGGTAACCACAAATTTATTGCAAAACAAAATAATTAAGTACAGGAAGAAATAAAAACACACAATTAAGTACAACCATCACCGTAAGAAATAAATAATACAGAATAAAAATTAAATACTGAAAAAAGGAACATAATAAGTGTTAAAATGGACGGTTCAATAATAATATTGCACTGACAATAGGGTCAAACATACAAAGCCAAAAAATAATTTAAAAAAAAAGTACAAATGCAACCATAGAGTCTTTATAATAACTCTTGGGATAAATCACAGAGTACTTTCATGTCTTTTAAAAGAAACACAGAATGGGCGAAAATATTACACCCTAATATCACTTACTATCATTGTCATATTGGGGTCTATATATCAAAGACTTTTTCAATGAATATTGCCTATTCTGAAGGGTATTAAGATTTATAAGTGAATTTTGAAGGTGTTAAGTACATAGTAGTGTTAATAATTAAAAAAACTTGAATACATTTTGAGACCTTATAAATATTTAAGCATCTCATTAAATTCATTTCTTATTTCATTGCCATATTATAAAGCATTTAATGTGTTATAAAATATATTTTTGGGACAATTTCAAAGGTAAAATGATGGCACATTCTTTTAATATTTAACCGACCTGTCATGTATTAGTGGAATGTAAGATTATAATGTCAAAATAAACGTCAGTCATTATTAATTTACATCTGACAATTTAAGTATAAATACACACGTCTTTTTTAGAAACTCTCACAATTTATGTCATAAATGACTGACTTTTGATCTCAAATTTTCTTAATCTATATAATCATATAAAACCAAAAATGACAAACCTTTTAGTATTATGACAAGTCGGTGGTGTTATTTTCCAAATGTAGTTTACTTAACATAATAGAAGTAAATAATTAACATAGTCGTAAGTGATAATTAAAGCGAAAGAAATTCATACTTTCCTTTTAAAATCTCTACTAGTTAAAATAATTGCGACTTTACATTGACTCATAAAGCCATCTCGTGATTAAATCACACGTTACAAATAATAAAAATACCTTAAAAATGGAATGTCGAAGCATATGATTTGTTTAAGTACAAATAATACAATAATAATAATATGTGAGCAAAATAATGGATTACAAATAAATATTTAAGTACAATTCTAAATTCATTTAAGTGCATACTATAATAACTTATGTAACTAATTTTCCTCTTAATAAATCAATAACAATTCATATAAATACATTTAATTAAATAAACAATAAAAATTTCGACCCAGTATTACTACGCTTACCACAATAAATTTTAATACATTAGCTAAAAATAATTGATTATAACTCTTAACCGCGTATGTATAAGGTTAAAATTACAACAATTACACAGGCTCCTTACCGAGTCAATATTACAAATTCATAACAAAAGCAACCATTTTCCTAGTTTTTAAATCTACCCTCAATATCTTTGTTGGTACTCATGATGCCATCTGTTGAAGTCTATGTGAAACACAACCAGAGATCCATTTTCGAGACCAGCTAGCAGGAACCTGAAATTTGAAACAGACATGGTCCATCAAGATTTAATTATCATAATAAATAATGTACACATCTTTACAGGCATGAGCCCAATACAGCGTGCATTTAATATATATTGATAAAGCTTGATATATATTCATATTAACACATTTTAGATCTGGAATCCAACTGCAGTATTTAAATTTTACTAAAAAGGACCACACAAACTCAGTTCTAAAACTTGTACTCTGTGAACTCTTTGATTACTGGTAGTTTTTTTCTATAACTGATTTGTGATGGTATTGATTAGATATCATGGTTTTGACCAAATGGTCAGTACTCAATATGACAGGTGGTTAGCCGTGCCGCATTTTACCTGCGCTGACTATTTCCTGTTCGGGGATCAAGTAGGTTTCCTCACGAAGTTTTCCCTTATCACCGTATTCGGTGCATTTCACAAATGTATTTTATTGCAAAGTATAGAAAGCTAATTACTTTACATTAATATAATATAAACGAAAGAAAGAAAACACTTTATTCACTACACAGCACATAAACATAACAAAAACACCTTGATGCAGTAAAAAAATGATGCTACCTTCGTTAACATCGTGAGATTATTACTTCGTTCGAGACGTGGTTATAATCTCACGATGTTTTCCCTAACCACCTTTCGCAAATGTATATATAAACGAAAGAAAGAAAACACTTTATTCACTACATAGCACATTTACACAAATACGAGTATATAAAAAAACCGGTGCTGCCTCAGTCAAGAGTCATGGTTGAACATGATACTCACTTTTGGTCATGACTAAGCGCGAGGCTGGTGACCGCAGCGCCGGTTGCGGGGAACGCGTACAGCGGCGCCAGGGTGAAGGCGCGCCACACTTCCACCACCCCCGCGTCGCCCCCGCACACCAGGTACTCCCCGCAGCGGGACAGTAGAAGGCACTGGAACACCAACGTATTTTTATAATAATAATAATAATATTTGGACATTATTACACCAATTGAACTAGCCCCTTAGGAAGTTCATTTAAAACTTGTGTAAAGAGTACTAAACGTATATTTATGAAATATATTTATTATATATAGAGAAATACATATATAGCATATACTCGTATAATCAACGACCAGACTGGAAAGCGGTAGAAAAGCGTAGTTCTTAACTCTGCCTCCACCGGGAATCGAACCCTGGACCTCACGATTAGCGTTCCGTCGGCTAACCGATCGAGCCTCGGAGGTCGTCAAAAAACGTATAGGTGTAGGTTGATAGGCCAGGGAATATATACACATACAATAGAACAGAGAAACCTTTATTAACAGACTAGCGACTCGCTCCGGCTTCACACGGGTATAAAATATATAGCCTACACTACTATTTAATGGATGTTATTATACATACAAACCTTCCTCCTGAATCACTCTATCTATTAAAAAAACCGCATCAAAATCCGTTGCGTAGTTTCAAAGATTTAAGCATACAAAGGGACCGAAAAAGCGACTTTGGTTACTATGTAGTGATTACCTGGAAATTATCATTATGGGTCTCATGCCGGAGCGGGCGTCCGTTGAGGGTGTAAGCCGCGACGTGTCCCTTCGCGTACCCTACAACCAGGACGCCCTCTCGCGACAACGCCAGCTGCGACGGAGACACCGCTCCAGCGGATCCGCTCACCGACCGCACCAGCTCTCCGAAGGTCGTGTGGATCAGGACTGGTCCGTCTGAGGATGGCAAAAATGGTTGTGGGTTTGAGGTTATGATTATGAAGCTATCGTATTACGTATAGAAAGAAAGAAGAAAGAAATAAAGAAAACTTTATTCACTAACATACAAAACGTATGCAGATAACTTAACATAGGGACGTTTAAAATGAGGAAGTTTATATTTTGTAGGAGTCCCATTTTTTTTCTGTCGTATTTAACTCTTCTACTTATTCGTATATTTTATTATAAGCGTTTGATCAGTACCTACATCATTGAAAATAAATAGTTTCATCTGTACTGACAGACATAAACCAGGTAGAAAACCAATTGCCATTTAGAAAGTTTATCTTCTTTGCACCCTTTTTAAAACTCCCTCAAAATCATAAAACAAAAAAAGATATCAACTTATACATAAGTGTTTTCTCCTTTGTACTTGTAATGCCTCTAAATAAAAAGGTCAATATACTATATGTATACATAACAGCCTACAAAATACTCACTGATGGACGAAGACACGACCAGTCCGAGTTCTGCGGAGACCAGCACCGCGTTGACTGGGCTGTCGTGGCCTGTCAACGCCACTCGAGGGGCGGCCGCGTCTCCCTCGCCCACTATGCCGCCGTGGCGAGCTGACCTGGAATACATATAAGTTTATTATCTCCAGAGTCGTTTATAAGTGGTCAAAGCTTGTCAAAGCCGGTAGTCAATCAAGGTTTTAAATAACCGTATTTTGAAATGCAACCATATTCGTGTCACTTAAACTATGTTATTATGCGTTTCTAGTAGTCTACGTAATTAACATAGGAAAAGTCTATAATTATAATATTTCATTGTCCATATTATAGAAATTTGTGTATTCTTTCCAAAAACGTGCTGAAATCGAATCTATACACTTTTATGTTATGCGGTGCATTGCCCAATCTTCTCTCTAGATCTGAGACTTAAATACTGGACAACCTTCGGACCCTTAACCCGCCCTTGAACCCTCAACCCTAACTGTTGTATAGTTAAACTTAAGCGAAATATTTACAATTCTTCTTTCTCTTTACTTCCTTCACTGCTCTGTGAATGTTTACTCTGTGAATGTTTAACTCTGTGCATTACGTGTCGCCATTGCTCTAATGTATCAAGCCTTACTACTTAAATAACTTTCAATAAATCTGTGCAAAGTACTCGCTATCTTTCCAATTACATCACTAACTCACCAGTGCCACAGCAGCACAGTGCAGTCCTCTGAGCCAGAAGCGATGTAGCAGTCAGACGTGATGTTGCATTCGGAGCGCGCCACGCACGTTACCACGCCGTAATGGCCGAACACGATCTGCACTATCTTGGCTGGAAAAAGGATAACTTTGTGTAAGGGAAGGTACACGACAAAATACGGGAGTTTTAAGGAGACACTATAAGCGCTATCATAAGCGATATGATTTGTTTGACTTATGAGGCAACAACTTTAATAACTCATGCTAGTAAACTTGAAAAATCATGTAAAATGTCTCTCGAATGTAAAAAATCCAGGCCAATCTTTCCGTATGTTGTAGGAGGCGAACGATGGACCAGTAGTGAATTGAATCTATTGGGCGATAGACTAGCTACATATTGCAATTGTTACAGAAAACATCACAACCAATAAACTACTTCAATTTTCCGTCCAAAAATGTGGTTCCGTGTTCGCAGTTCTGTCCACTCCAAAGGAATTAAGAAAGTGCATGTCGAGCTATAGCCTGGCCAACTATTGCGGATTATAGCTTGTGTGTATGGGAAGTTAGTAGACATTGTATTGGGACTAGGCATGTTCTAATTAGTGTCCTAGGGACTTTGTGGACTCACCTGTCTCAGTAGAGAACACTCTGATGCTGTTATCCCAGAACCCAGCTGCGATCAGGAATCTGGAGTCCACGGTGGTCACGAAGCAGTTGGCCTTAGCTCGCACCCGCTGGGAGAAGTTGTCACCTAACTGCCGACGGGAAGTCGCGTTGCCACCTGTCACTGCAATAGAAATGGTTATTTAGATAATAGGCAGTAAGTGTGGGTGTATACTGGGTGTAATCGTAATTGGCTGATTATTCCACAGCAATTGCAGTAACTTATGATGACTATTCATCATTAATCAGCCTATGACAGTCCACTGCTGGATGTAGGCCTCCCCAAGGTAACGCCACAAAACACGATCACTCGTGGCCCTCAGCCAACCACTACCAGCGACCTTTCTCAGGTCATCACTACATCTGGCAGGGGGCTGATGACTATTATCTATATTAAACAACGATCTCTCCCGACTTACCACATCGTTTCACGATAAGTTCCAAATGTTAAGCCAAGTTAGTCGTGATCACTGAATGTGTATGACTAATAATAGCCCAAATTAACTAAGAGAAGTATCGTGCTGAATTGGATTTATCATAGAATTGTACCAGCTGGATCTGTTATCAGCATTTTTAGGTATAAATACTAATCTTCATACTGGGTGATTCTCAAAAATCTTTAAATTTTTGCCGACATTCAACAGGTGCAATTTAAATTATTACCTTCTAATGACGATTAAAAGAACCAACTATATATCCATAACTCATTGACTACCACACTAACATATTTCAAGTAAAACACTAAAAACATACTCACCCCATACAGGGTCCATAACAATGGGGTGTTGGTTAGCATGGTCTCCGTGTCTACCCCCTGCGGGAGTAGATCCTGCCATGTGACAGCAGCCACCACCGACCCAACGGTGGGCTGCAAACGCACGTGCTGACGATACCTGCAAAATGGTTACATTCTATAACCTATATACTTTTTCTCTTTTGTTTAAAGAGTATAATGATATATTATAAGAATAGAATGCTGGAGATGTAGTGTCTAATCAATACTGAAATGAAATTGGTGACTGTAAATGTTGTGACTTTTGGTACTGAGATGAATGGCTAGCTTCTGTCCATATAGATTCATTTTATTCCTTAGCTTTCATTTATTACATTCATACATGACTCATAACATGTATCAATCTTAGAACGTAAGTAATTTTTATTCTGTTCCAGTCAAGGTATAGCTCCTGTAATTATTTTACATTCACATCCAACAATCTCTTTTCTGTTTGACAAAACCTTGGAGAAATTACATCTCCGTCATCTTTAGCATAACTTTAACAGTCGTGAATGACATGAAATATTGTTAACAGTTATCTAGCGAGTCGCCCAATAGATTATTCAATCTCTTAGTCACTTACAGTAATAACAGCAGGTGCAGCCAATTGCGGGTAGGTGTTCGCAGAGACGTGGACCACCGCCGCATTCGAGGGTAGTTTGAGACGCGCGCACACGTCGTCGGGAGCGGCGGCGAACATCAAAGGCGCTAGGTGCATGGCGGAGGCGCGCGGGGGGTGGGGTTCGTTTAGTAACTGAAATTGAGCAAAAGAATAGTAATTATAAAATAATTACATATGTAACTAGATAATCATATCTTTCAAGCTTTTTCGCGGTGAACAGAACGTGACATAATATCTCCTTCTTCTGTAGAGAAAATACGTTTACGAGTACATTCCAAGTATATTTACATAAGGTCTACTCTGTACTCCAATGGTCTTTGCTTAACCGGCATCTCGCCGCATATAGACCATTAACTATTATCTTTAGCAAGAATTAGACAGGTTTCCTCAGAATATTTTACCTCACACGAAGTGTTGAATTGAATTACAAAATTCTATATATAAAATGTACCACTATTTCTCATTTACACTAAATATCAATTGGAATTCTACTCATAATCTCTCATTCACCTATTATATGACTACATACCTGAGCAGGAGTCTGTCCAAAGCTCCTGATCTGGTCTTCAATGGCTGTACGAGTCACAGGTTCCGTGATCTGATCCAGTTTGACTCCACCCTCGTACGTCAGATAGTAGAACACGTTTGTGGCACGGACTGCTTCAGGACCTGGGAAAAAAGAATGAGTGAGTGAGTGGATTATTTACATTTAATGCACTGTCAGTCAATTAATAATAATAATAATAATATCTGGACATTATTACACCAATTGAACTAGCCCCTTGGTAAGTTCATTAAAGACTTGTGTTAAGGGTTCTAGTCAACGTATATTTAAGTAAATATATACATACATATTATACATAGATAAATACATATATAGCATATATAATCAACGACCAGACTGGAAAGCAGCAGAAAAGCGTAGTTCTTAACTCTGCCTCCACCGGGAATCGAACCCGGGACCTCACGATTAACGTTCAGGTAGTTAACCGATCGCGCCACGGAGGTCGTCGAATTCCTTAGGGAGTGTATATGACTTCAGTATAGCTATTAATTTATTTACTATTGGTTATTATCATAAATTATAGTGGGTTCTAATCAACCTTGGTAGTGGTACCGTCAATTGGAAACAGATTCTTAGCCCATCGTCCAAATGATTTCATTTTATTATATGCTACTATGAGTACTAGTCATGTATTACAATCACTTTTATTCGTAAATGACTTTTATATATACCAATAAAATTCATTCAAGCCGGTAACTATCACAAAACCAAGGGTTAACTCTCCCTACAAATATGTATGTACTAAATACATTCACACATGCCTTCATACACCTCTCTACATCCTATCTTCCTCTTCATCTCTTACCTCGTTGTTTGTACCCAAAAATGAGATCGATCCACTGATGCAGCTGACAGCTCACAAACTCCGACTCCAGCGCCATCCGGTGGATCCTCACGAACTCCTCAGCGGAAGAGGCCCAGGGAGGCAGCACCACGTCTCCAGAGGGAGAGTCAGCGATGCCCAGCCGGTACCCGCCTGAGTTTACCAGCATTTCGGGCAAGAAGAAGAGCTCTGGTATCAGTTCCTGGGAAATGATTAAAAGAAGAATATCTGTGAAATTCTGAATCGCACCATGAGTTGTTAGGTTGGTAGAAGTTTACTTTCATACATACACTTTACGCCTGATTCTCTGTAGAGGGGTATGCGGAGATCACGGATCCCCATTTGTTCCGATCCTGACAGACCATTTTTGGTTCATTGACACTCCTCATACACATTTGGCTGATATAAGTACTTCTAATGTCACCCTTTTTCAATATGGCGTCTATCTGACTGCCATATAAACCTGCGTAACCGCCCTTCCACTTCACTCACATATATTCCTTTTTTCAATCTACTTTCATTCATTCGCATAACACGTCCCTTTTCAATCTTACTTATTACATCTTCTTTAAAACCGCAACTTTATTTATTTTCCTTTTCATAATACGAACTGCATTTAGATTGTAATGTTATTATGTATGAAAATGAATTCTTATGTCATTTGCAAGCCTCTTAATGTACCTTAACAATCGGGTACCAATGACATGTGGTCAGGGTGTGAACCGATGTCTTTAAACATCTCGTCATTGAGCATAAGGTTGTAGCTTTTGTTTGAAATAATTCTTACAGATACAAGTAATATGATGTAATGCTTGTAAACAATCCTATTAGCTTTCTACAAGATATCAAGTAGTGGGGAGCTAGTAAACATTATAAAAACCTCCTACATTAATTAATACATAACTAGTTACTAAATATATTGCAATTCATCCCACAAGACTATTATAGTTTTATTGACAAGACCTTTAAGTACATATAATTAAATAAAAAATACCTTGACGTCCGATGTGTCACGTTGACAGTTCTTCCATGACAGCGCCATTGAAGAGAACAATCGATTGGGATGATCGAACTTGCCTCCTTGCAAAGCCAGGAACATTGTCGTCATTGGTTCCTGGAAAAAGAAAATAAATAAATATATAGAAATACTCTACTATGGGGATTAGATGTAATGGTTTCAGCTCTTACACTATTACATAACTATATAGATATATATAATAGCAAATAAAATCTTTTACCTATGTCTTTTAATGTAGTTTTTGACTACAATCTAGATCATTTAGTAAATAAATATATGAACAAGTAATAAAACAAATCTATGTATAGATTTTATCTCGCTAAGTATTTTTTATGTATTGTTTGCAATCATTATTGCATTTTGTATTGCAATATGAACGTTATTATGGGATCTGATTAATAACTAGTTAATCGATTTCCTTACGATCTATTTATCCCCTGTAATATTATAATTATAACATCACATTTCCTTCTCAGTAATATTCTTAAATTATATTTCATTTAGTTTCTTACGGTACAAATAACAGTATTTTCATTACCGCTGTTGCCTAGCAACGAATAAAATGACTGGCAGTTTTACACGACGAAGCAATTGAACATATAGAGATCCCGCCACATACGGTGGCAGTTGGAGGCGTCGCCACAGTCGCGTAATTCAGTGTTACCAGTAAACACGCCAAAACTAGCACTCACTGTGCCATACGGCTCGATACATTATAGGTTTCATTTGTAACGGTCTTTGGTTGCAGAGCTATAAACTCAAATAAAACAAATTAATATATCAAAGTCAAAATATGTTTATTAAACTATTTCAAACATGATTAATAATTAACGGGACTTATCCTTCTTATTATATATTACATATATTATGTGTTCCTTCACTCTGTCCGCAATAGACCGTTTAGTGTGTTCGACGTAGGATTTCCCACAGCTGCAATCAATCTTATACACACCCTTATATCTTATATCATGAGTATAAATCGCGAATCTCTTAAAACTATTATTTCAAACATGGCACTGAGCATTGTCTTTACATATTTTTTACCGAGGTTAGATCAGCGGAGACCCTAGCTTGGAGAAGAACTAACAAGAAACTCCGGAAATCAATTTATTATAATCACCCTTAACAAACATAAAAATTACAAAGAGTGGGCAAAAAACACAACGCTGGTAATACTAAATTTACCTTTCATACAAAATAACACGCAATGGCGGTAACGTCAAATTTAGTTCCAAGTTTGGCTACTGCCACCTTATGTGGCGGGATCTCTACTCTACTGTTTTAAAAATAGCGTTTTTTTTTGTTTAATACAAAATACGTACTACCTTTTGATCAACTGACCGAATTATTTTCGGAAATGAATTAAATAGATTAGTAGTGACGGAAAATTCCAAATTAAATTTAGCATATTTAATTGAACTTAGAACAAGGTCAGTAGTTTAGTGTCATAGATATACGTATGTATTCCATTCTTAATTATCAAAGGGATGTAAAGAAAACATGATTACGCAGAAAGATTTAATATTAACCAGTCACTCTACATCGATATTTACTCCAGCTTCTTATATGACAAAAGGGTTAATGCATCGTCTACAAGTAGATAGATATATTATTCAGAATTGTCAGCATTGAATGAATTGACAGATTTGTCGTTACCCAACCAGACAAAACCATAAACACAAAACAACGGCGACTGTAGTTTGTCTGCGAGTGCCATGAGAATTTAACGAAATATTCTACAAAAATTTGGCGGCTGTTGGAAAGCGGTTAAAACCTCTGACTTCTAATGAGAAATGTCCTAGGTTCGAATTCCGGCTCTGGCAAGTACCAATGAATGAAAATTAAAAATGCGTATTTCATAACTCCGTTGTGGCAAAACATTGTGAGGAAACCTGCCTATCCCTCAGGATAGGTAATAGTCAGTGCCTATATACGTCGATACGTTTCACTAACTATCACGTTGGGTGCTGTCTATCTAGTTATGTGAGCTGTGAGTGGCCTTTATCTAACAAGCCTCCCAAATTTCGAAGATAGGAACTCAAATCTTTAACTACCCTGCCACGATAAAAAGGGAGTGTGTATACACAAGCCGTGAAGCGTATGTTAAATAACAAAAAGACAAACGCGTTCGCAACCATTAACCCTTGCGGGGTAGTTAGAGGTTCAGGTGTCCATCTCCGCAATTGCGAAGGTAGTTATGTTATATGTATAGAAAGATACTTACTATCCTCACTAGCCAGTTGAGCACGAAGGCTGCGGTGGAGTAGTGGGTGCCGTAGTGGAAAGGGGGCGTGGACTCGTGCTCCCACGTGTTGTAGCGCTCCTCGAAGTACGCTCGGCGGCTCGGGTTCAAAGCTCCGATCGGCTGTGGATGAGTGAAGGGTTAATACATATCTTAAATAGATCATTCAAAATATACGTACATATACACAGGCCAAATAGAAAATAACTACACGGTTGGGAAAACATCGTGAGGAAACCAACCTGTTCCCCGAACAGGTAATAGTTAGTACTTGTAAAAGAAGACATGGCTTACCACCTGTCACATTGAGTATTGACTATCTGGTCAACACGTGGGTTCGAGGTAGTCATAGAATTACTACCTTCGCAATTGCAGAGATGGACACCTCAACCTCTGACTACCACATAAGGGTTAATGGTCGTGAACGCGTTTATTTTAACTGCACACTCACGTCCTTATACTCCTGATACCAAAGAAAATTATCTTGGGTTACCTTTAACATGTTTATTAGGTTTGTAATTGTATAGCGTATACACAAACTTCTTTTCCTCTTGTCTGGGTGTACTAAATTTTGAATATATATATTATTTCGACAGTCACATTTAGCTCAACTATCGTTAATGTAATGCCATTAATGAAGAATATTCGTGAAAAGGTGTATGAGGAGGTGTATCAGTGTCAATGAAGCGAAAGTGATCTGTCAGGATCGGGACAAATGGGGATCCGTGATCTCTGCTCTACAGAGAATCAGGCGTGAGGTGTATGTATTCGTGAAAAGTTTATAATCTAGCACTTAGTAGCGATTCATCATGTAGTATATAATATGAGTGAATGAACCTATAACCTGTGTTTAAATGTAGGTGTTATTAATAAATATAGTTAGTCTTAGCACAACTTTCGTGTTTGATTGACTCTCCCAAAGCTCCACCCTACAATCAAATGAGTGTACCTTGGAGAGGTCCCTGTAGTTGGAGGGCTGCGTGAGGTCCAACTCCTCACTCTCGTAGTTGGTGAGGACCCACGGGAACACTGGGTACTGGTTCAAATCGTTGTACGTGCGACCTGGGGACAAAGGAAATACGGGTTAAAGATGTAGGTACGTCCATATCGGCTGTCGCAAACCAAAACATAGCTGGAGTCATTTAGAATTTTTTATAGGAGAAACAAAACAAACTAAATTACTTTCCTGTCAACAAGTTAACAGTTTTAAGTTATAAAAGTAATAAGTATAAACTTTGGATTCGAATGCGTTAGAGCAGCCAGCGTTTTCACATTAGAACTAGTTATATATTAAATTAAGAAACATCGAAATAAAACGGATTTGAAAATAAGGCTGTTCCAAACCAAGACCTAGTAAGAGCCCTTTTGTTATCCAAACCCTTATTACATGTAAATGAAAATTTCACTCAGCAAAAGTATTAAATTATCGCTATTAACTATTTCTAATTACAATGTTATTATACTCTGTACGTTCGGAATACCCAGTATCTCTAAAAAAGCTCTATAGACAACCGCCGAGCTGGACGCCTTTTGAGATTACCACAACTAGCTGTGTGATCATATTTGAAATGTAATTAAATTTCTTGTTATCCAACTTAGATAGAATTTATTGGAATTTATAAATGAATTTATGTTAAATTAAATTAAATGTAATTTTATGTGTTGTGTATCGTGTGATTCAATTATTGTCTATGAATTCTATTGTATGTTGAATATTGTATGTAATTGATGTGGATGTCTCAATAAAGATTTTATTATTATTTATTATTATCTTTTCTTTTTGCCATGATGATGAATCTTAATGTGTTAGAAACTATTGGGTGATATACGATAAAATTGTTACCAACGTTCGCATGTAATAACGATGCAATTTCGACTCTGATATTAATGATAAAGTGATGAAAACTCATGGTAAGAGAATTAAAAAGGTTCTGTGCTAGTTTAGCTCGTAAATACCACGCTATAATCTGCATTTCCGCTTGGTTTTTCATGTCGTAAGATTAAGAACAATGATAGCATTGTTTTTGACTGATTACTAAATGTTAGTTAGGTATTAAGCTGACCATTACAAATCAAACAACAAGATATTTTGTAAAACTACCGTCCGGGCTAGAATGTTTTTTTTTTTTAATCTTTATTTTATTTTGGAACCTTTGCACAAATTATGACAATGTCGGTTCCATCGTACCCTAAAACATTACAAATTACACATCTATTTAACTAACTTATACTTAAAGCTACTACTTATACTTAAAACTATACACATATTTAGCCGCCTCAGAAGTATGCGCTGCTAACATCAAGTGGATAACACCCATATCCATCGCACGCAGCCTTAGAATGATTTTGAATACACACTTCTCGATCTTGTAATCTTTTAAGGTAAGTATTCAGTTTGAGTAGATCTACTAACTATGAAGATTTTTAGCTAATTGAAGCTTACGATGTTTCGATTAAAATTGATACCTTTGGTTTCATTCGTTTTACTTGAGGATACTATCCAATGTTATTATTAATTTTTATGTTAAACATGACCACGAAGGTATTGGTCCCCAATCACTCTTATACATACGTATGTATATACATTTTAATATACAATCAGGTCTCATTACCTCGTACCAAATGGACTTAGTACCTAGTACCTTTTAAATTTTCCTTCGGCGCAAAAAACCCAATTTAAATTAATATGCCATGCATGTAAAAAACTGGGCCGGCTCCCGCCTTTTTGCGCCTTTGCGTCAAATCAGACGCCATTTTTTAGTTTATTTTTAATCTGTGACATTTTGTATTTTTGGTACAGATTAAAACGCTAATTTGAGATATTAATATGTATTAGGATAAATACATACAGTAATAATAATAATAATAAGGAGGCATACAGATTCTAACGTAATTTCCTTTCAGGTGGGCACAATGTAGGATACAATATCTTTATTGTCATTTATAATATAGCTTAGTGGTTTGTAACAACATTAAGTTAAAGTAAACTCCATTGTAAATATATTTAAATGCCAAAGGGCATTCGTTTACTATTTTAATATAAGTTAAACTATATCTCTAAGATTAATTACAGTTGGAAGAAAGAAAAAAGGAAGATGAAAACAAGATGTCTCTACGTGTCGCAAGCAGATGCGCCGACTGGCAACGATAAGCCATGTATTGAGCCGCGCTCTTATCAGCCGTCTATTTTCCTCAAATAGGTCTCATTATCAAGTAATAGAGTATTAATCTGTCATTGGTCACTCAAGAGTTCCTACAGTCTATTGTTGTTTACCACGCAACACTAAAACGTTCCCAAGCCACTCGGTTCATAGCTGCCAACTTTCGCACACGTTTCATGCCAAATCTATTGCGAACTTTAGATCAGTAAAAAATGTATTCGCCGGCTGAATGAACAGATAGCCGTGGTTCGTAGACGAATAAAAATCAAAGGTGAAAGTGACAACTGTCAAAAGTTTTACATGATGGCGGGAATTGCAAAATGTTTTGGGTTGTGTTATTGAATTTTCGTGTGTTTTAAGTGTTTTTCCATAATAAGACGTGATTAAGGCGTCCAAGACACAGTTTGTGATGGATTTTGCGATGCACGAACATGCAGCTCCATGCAAATGAAGTGGTCACGGTAAGTTTGGCAAACCAATAATTATCTTTATGAGAATTATGCAACATGACAAAAACAATACCTTTGCGTCAGTTGCGTTCTTATTCAGTAATTACCTTAATTCGATAACATTGAAGTATCTACTTTGTTATGGTACGATACACTGCTTAAACGATATTGTCATTTAATTGTGTATGCAATGCAACGGATATTTTCAAACGGAGTAATGAAGACTTTACTTAATAGGTACTATTACTCAAACGTTTAGTTGGTTTTATAACATCCGATGTCATCTTATACCCTATATCACTAGAGAGTGTGTTATGCGTTCAAATTGCATGTACATATGTATATGTTTATTTTTTTAAGTACGTAAATAAATTGAATACGCATTCTATGTTTATGTCACATAACTGACATGTCATCTATTATAACGAAACGTCAAATATTTCTAATGTAAAATACATGTTTGTGTACGCAAATTCTCTCTCGATCATTACGTTCGTTGATAAGACGAGCGTGAGTCAAGGATTTTGAGTTCTATTTCTATCCATAGTACGTTTTTGTTGGATTCGTCTTGTCTGATGATGTATCTGTGTGACTGTTCACATGTTTTTCTATTTATACATCTATGGGCTCTGTTTACTACCTATATCTTTGGCTAACTATCCCATGATAAGTATCACTTTTACCTCCTAACATCTAATTATAGAAACTCTTTTGATATTTATTATATTTGCTAATTCATTTCAGATATAGGCAAGAATATATTAGATTTGATTGACACTACAATGAATTTTATTTCATTCTGTCAATATTTATTATCTAGACCGAACGCCCTTTCCTATATTGTATGTTTTAAATCACAAAAACTTTACTAAATCCGTCCAAGTTGCGTGGGTAGTACCAAAATATGTATAGTCTAATTTTAATTCAAACTGTCTACGAGATAGACGTTTATGTTAATACATATAAACACAGTCATATACATAAAAAACGTAAGATATAATACGTTTATGGGTTACACTGACAACCGTTACTAAAACTATTTAAAGGCTACTTTCCAAATAATAGACACATGCTTGTTTTAGTAATAGGAACAAATCTTGCACCTACGTACGTTTTCATACCAAATATATGTCGTTACCAGAATCCCATAGTTGGATTGAACCTGTGAGAGTTCTATAATAATAATAATATTTGGACACCATTTTTTATTACACAAATTGAGCTAGCCTCTTGGTAAGTACATTTAAGACTTGAGTTAAGGGTACTAGTCAACGTATATTTAAGAAATGTATACATATTATCTATAGATAAATACATAAATAGCATATATAATCAAAGACCAGACTGGAAAGCAGTTCTGTTTAGTTGGAGTCGCAGATAAGCTTTCAATAACGTATTCACAAATGTCACATACATTATACACAATGTAATGCAGTTAACAATCTCAGGCCACATTATTCATTCAATTTAGTCGTTAAGTATAACAATATCAATAACTTGAGTCCCATGAACTAATGCTTTCTTCCCGATCTCGTTCCTTGTTACTTTATTAAAAAGAAAGACAGCTAATAAAACTCATTTTTAGTAAAAGTAACTTAAGAAGTCACGTTGTACTAATGAAATTAGAATAAAAAGTGAGCAAGTGAAAGTAAAGCACTTTCATTATTTGAATAGTGAGAATTTTGGCATTTACAGCTACCGTGTACATACATACTTGTACATTCACGATCTTTAATCTCTTTCAGGGTAGGCAGAAGCTCAGAGATATAATTGTCTCCTAGATCACTTTTAGCATAAGTTTGAGGTTTTAATATCATATCACAGTGGTGACGGGTTGCTAGCCATCGTCTAAGGAATTCCATTTACCCCTATTCCTTAGTCGCCTCCTACGGCAAGCCAGAAGAACGACACAATATCGTGTATTGTGTTTAAATAGAATGCCACCAGCTACCAACAATATCCGAATTACCATAATAATTGAAAGTTTTCGATTTTTATACCCATAGATTCAGTCTATAATTTCAGAATATATCTCTTTGCGTGACCATTCATCTATACAAACTTGCTTACCCGAATTTTAGTTCAAATACCACTATACTATAAAGATATGATGAATTTAATTTCTCGCAATTCTGTCTACTTCTCTTAGGGTCGGTCGTGATATATCTAGAATATTTTTAGTCATATCATTCATAAGATTGACACAACAAATATTTGTTCCAATTTATCTATTGCGAATGTTGACTGAGTATCAGACAAACAATGTGATGTACGAGATAACTATATACAGATCGGCATTCTATAAAGTCTTACTTACATACAAAGGTATATTACACATCCGTTTTCCTTTAGATGGGTTGATAGATATTGTATCTCATTTACCTATTCTGCCATACATCTTTTGCGATTCAGACATCTATACGATTTCGTTATCAAATAATTCTTTTTTTGGTTTGAGATACTTAAAGATAGCTACACATTTCTTCTTTCTTCCGACACAATCTGTATTTAAAGTTTCAACAACTCTTACTTTATTTACTACTTAACATATAAAAACACAAACATGGAAAAAAATAAACGAAACGTAATATATTGTATTCTTATATCTGTGGCATAAATATCGATGTGACGTCATAAACATTAAACATTGATCATAAGTCTTTAGTGCATCGATAAAAAACGACCATTATTACATTTTATTTACGCACTAGTCTAACCATACCATCTTATCTACGCCTTAGACTAGCTTCAATACATTTATTAGTATCCCTATTAAGTACTATAATTTAATAACTTCCGATAGTCTTCTAATAGTCACAAATATGTTTATTTGCCTTAATAGGAGGTCTGAGGACCTCACGGGAGGCCTCCGTAACGGTGCCATATCCCTATTAGGATGTTTACGTCCTAATGATGGGACTTCACGTTCATACTAGGTGATCTGAAGAAGCGTGAAGAAGATCATGTATGAAAAGGTTGATGAATATGAAAGGTTGATGGGTATGAGAGATTTGTAGGGGTTGATCAAGGAGGCGATTGATAGTCTATGCCTGTCGTATGAATTATGTATTTATTTCGAGGTTAGTGACTTTAATGAAAAGACAAGACTAAATATCAACTACCTTTTGGTTTCTTTTACTTATTTAAGTAAGGTTTTTGCGAATCAAGAGTTTGAGGTTTGATTTCTACCTTTCTTGTATTTATATGTTAATGAAGCATGTGCTTGTTTTTGGTTGTTTGTTATTAGTGTGAGAAAAACTGCGTAATAAATCTTTCTCCAAGTTTTGTATTAGTTTTTGAGTATTAGTGGATTGAAAAATAGTAAAAATTGATAAATTAGTAATACTTAGGATTCCCTTAAACTCCAAGCCAATAACCTAATGTCAAAAGTAACCCAAACAACCACTTACTTAACAAATTACTATAGCAAACATCATATGCTCAAAAAGTCTCTTAAATTACAAGTTAAGTTTTCCTCTATCCATCAATTATAGGTTCACCGGTCCTTGCTCTTTAAGCTAGGTCATCAGGTAAACAACCTCAGGATACCTAAGGCATACCTTGACGATCGATCATCGATGACAGACGCGTGACATTGTCATAAACAGCGTCAGATACAGATTGAATTGACATATAGATTTTCCTATATGGACTGGACGAGTGTTGAGTCATTTAAGGAAAGTGTTATAAAAGGAGATAAAAAATTGATCTTAATATATGATAGGTATAGATTTTAATCCCTTTCGCGGCGTCTGAGGTTGAGTGACCATGATTTTCTGTACTTTGGTCACTAGAAACCCACTTTTTTACACTCATATTGACAGGTGCTACTAATCCAACAGAAATACCTGTCCGGTAGAAGATGGTGGTGGAAAGGCATGAATGTTCAATTCTATTATATTACCACATAAATACGGGGTATAGTATGGATCATTAGACTCATGTCAACAATTCATGACTACGTAAACCCAATATACCAAGTCTATCCCTTTTTAATACTTTAGAGGTAGCTTCCTTCTAATTTTTTCTATATGTTTGTTATTATATCTAGCAAAATTTATTCATGGGATATCGAACGGCAACTAGTAATTACTAAAATCGAATGGGCGATGCGTTAGCAACCAGTGTCCACAATTATTGAGAAAACGACCAAAATGTTACATTCTGATTAAAATACGTGAATGGAAGACTTTCGTTTGTTTTACTATATTTCGCTCTATAACGTATCCAAGTCATTGACAAGTTCATTCTATCCCAAATGGTCAGCTTTCCTGTTCAACATGCCCCCGTATGAGCGGCGTACTTATCCAATAATGACTTATCTCGTGAGCCTAGTCACATGACGGTCGAAAGAACGAGTGCTATCGGAGAGTCTTTGTTCGGCATCCTTGTTCGTTGCTCAATATCTTGCTCATAAACAAGCACTGTTATTGAAGACAACGGATATAGCTAAATGTACATATAAATGACCCTTACATCTAGTTATGACACATCTTTTATCCCTTGCATAAGTGATAATATCGACGCGGTCACATTTAGTAAAATTGCGGATAATACTCGTATAATAATGATACTGTATACCTATCAGGGCTGTATTAGAATGAATATACGTATAGGTTACATATTTCCGTTCAGCCAGCCAATCTCGTCCATATAGCATCTTAATCCCTCAGTCGCCTTCTCGTACAAGTTAGGAAAAAAGCTTGAAAATATTTATTTTATTTACGAATAAAATAAATCTTTTTAAAATAAAAAACATCGTGAGGACACCTTATTATCCCACGGGATAGGTAGGACCAGCGCCTATAAACGGCGGCGATACGGTTCACTATCTATCACGTTGGGTGCTGTCTATCTATCGAGTGACTTATACCTAACATGCCTTCAACATCTCTGAGATGGGCACTAAGCCTCTGACTTCTCCGCCATAATAAAATAAGGGAGTGTGTATATACAAGTCGTGAAGCGTATGCAATGTTTTTATTAACGCCTTTCATTTTCCTTCAATAAGTATGTCCTCGTATGGTAGCTTAGTGGCCGGGGTCCAGTCTTAAATATAGTTCATAGGAACTCACCAGCAATAGTGTTGAGGAACATGAGGTACTCGAAGTTGGTGATCTCCCTCCGCTGCCACTTCTGGGTCATGTTGGAGCTCCTCATCAGCTGCCGGGGAGACATCATGGAGGCGCGTCTGGAACAAACAAATAAATACAATTACTTATATGCACATATAATTGCATGTATTTTAATTCGTCGTTGCTCAGTTATTTGGGGCTTTACTCTGTATTAGTGGGTACAAGATGAATTTCTATGTAATTATTCGTTATACAAATACATTTACGAAATAGATAGAATACTACGGTGAGGGAAAACATCGTGAGGAAACCTACCTGTTTCCCGATCAGGTAATAGTTTGTAAATGGTGACATGGCTTACCACCTGTCACATTGAGTACTGACAGACAGGTACAGGATTAGAAAAGGGATAAAATGTAAGTCGTTTTCTTCCAGGTATACGATAAGTGGCAAATAAGGGAATAGTATTACATGTAGTAGTCTGTTCACTTAAAGAAGCTTATTAATTTCTTTTAGTCAACTATTTGTTTTTTTTTCGGGATAGTTAGGCGATGAATGTACTTGTCATATTATAAAGGTACTGAATATTATACGTAGTGATACATGGGTTCCAAATGGTTACCATAATTATTACCACAATTTACTCGACCGTTTTAACAATTAATAATACTTTTCGTACCTAATCAGATGATATCATGATTGCAAAGAACATGATTGATTTAAGAAGAATGCTAAGATAATAATAATGCTAACTTGAATTGGGTTTTGTAAAGTATTCAAAGAAAATGTTACGTACATACATATTTTTCTAGACAAATTGAGAGATGTTACTCAACCATTGAATAGAATAATTGGCCAAGTTTGGACTGCTAAGGACCTATTGTGATCATCTGTGATTTATTTATCCTGTGGCCACTGTTATGACGAAAAAAAACCCTGTTTATTTATGAATAAGAAAATTAAAAAACACGAGGCAATCTACTTATTTTCTGTTTTGTTAATAGTCAGAATCTGTGAACGTTGAGACTATCATGGTGAGTTCAGGCTATCTAGTAAAAAAGGTGTACAAGAAGTCAAATACATTCGTATTGGCGGTGATCATTATAATAATAATAATAGATAATTTATTGTCACCCAAAGATATTAAAAACATTTTTATAAGTAAAAATAGTAACATTAATTTTTAGTGCTTAGATAGTATCCTTTTATTTGTAGCTTGAGTAAGTATGAGTCAAATCTGACAATCACTAGCTTTAAAAATAATCTTCATATGTCAGTCCCCATTGGTGGTTTCTTATGTACCAACATTTTCTGTCTATAGAGAAGATTCACAGACTACACCGAAAGAATTAACAATCGTGATGAGTATACACATATATGCTGATTAATAGCTTTTTTCAATTATCGTTTTATTACCGGAAGTGTACATAGTACATACGTTTTTTATTCATATTAAAAAGATATGCTATATATAGACTAATGTTTTAGTTTTAAGCAGACAAAAAAATATGTTAATTAGACGTAAATAACAAAAAATTTTTGCACGTGTCTACGTTTTGTCTGGAAATGTGAATTCCTAATTGGCTCTTTGGACAACTAGAATTAAATATCAAGTAGGTAGTTAACAACAGCCATACATTTAGCTATACACATTTTTTTAGTACTTTTAGGTTTATGTGAAGGAGAGAATAAAGAGACGTGAAAGTAGGAAGTGTGTGTTTTTGTAGTTGCAAGATAAACCTATTTATTATTAAATACCTGTGGCCACTTTCAGGCTGTGGTTAGGAGAAAATTATAGAAAATTCTACACATTAGTAACCCATTACACAAAAATACGGAATAAAAAACTTCAAGATTAGTCAGGAATAAGGTTACACTTTAATAAGAGTTAATAAGCAGATATATTTTTATCGAACGCCAAATCTGAAATCAATTTGTTTAGAAAGCGTAAACCCATTTCAATAACGAAACGTTTAAAGCGATCAATGGTCTACATAATGCAACCTTCAAAATACTCCAGTTTCTCTTAAAATATTAACAAGAAATATATTCACGGCCATAACCTTAATGGGGTAAAGGTACTTATTAAAGAAACCCATGGACGTTTGTTTCATGTAGAGAGAGCGGTGATACTGTGCTGATCTGGGACTGGGATTGAATGCAACCAGTCACATGTTAGGGTCATCATAAATAAATTATTGTCATGTGTCAATGTGATAAAATTTACGAAATAAATTTGAACATATTGGAAGATGTTACCATGGCAACTTGTCAACAATTATGAAAATTGAGGCATCCGACTTAACCTTTTATGGTGTAAGGCGAAATAAATATTATACATAAATAATTATGTGCCTTTCATCCCGAAGTACAGCTGTTAGAACCTTAATTAACTCTTACTATATCTTAAAAAGTATCAGCATGCTTATTTTTATGCAATAAAAACTTCACATCTAAAACACGGTTACCTAGCAACATTATTTCAAAGATAAGATAAAACTATAAATAGGAAGTTTTAGCAACGTTATGGTCTTGATAGATTAAATTGTGTAATATTTATTACAAACTGTTTCGCTACCATTTAGTTATTAGATTTAACTGGTGGGCAATATCAGCGAGTTGTATGGTTCAAATCCCGCTCACAGCTTTATCTACTGATGAAATACTCGTAAGGACTCTTATGGGTATGTGTTATGTATTGTATGCCATGACAATTTGTAATATTCTTCAATACTTGAGAAGTCTTTTTATAGGCATAATGGGTTCATGATAACTGACTGCAATACTCTGTTTATGGACGTTAGACGCATCTACGTATGTTAAAGACACGACTAACAATATAAAAAAATGCTAGTACACCTTCATGTGACATCAAAATTACCCTCTGTACGGCGTTATATAGAAACGTTTGACAGTACGACGTTATATGAACTACCGTTGTGTCTTAAAATAAGAACTACTACGAAACTACTACTTTTAAAAGAATCTACTCTCTACGTGACGTTACCGTGACGCAGTTATGCGTTATTTGCTTACAAGATTGTAGGAGGGGTATTTTCCTAGATTAGTACTGATATGTAATACGTTATATGCATGGACTGTACGTGATACCAATATCCCGTGCTGGGGACTTGAATAGGCTGTTATCAGCTGCTTTTGGTCCCGGTTTATTCTTTAGTTAAGGGACTAGGGTTTCACTTAGGTATTTTCGAGTTAAATTATAGACAAATGAATGATATTCCTAATATATAGTTTGTTCATTTTGGGCTAGGTGAATTCGAAACTTGAAGCTTTACTATGAGTCTTAGGAGCCGTTAGAAAAAATGATTTTAGTACATGTGTATATACATACATATATTCACGCCTCTACGTTCCCAAAGGGATAGGCAGAGAGTATCGAATGCCACAAGGAACGATCGTAACATGTCTTTTGCTTCACTCTCACCCATGAACCATCTCATACATGCTCTTCTGGTCTTTTCAATACATACAGACCCGAGGAAAATAAATTGTGTATATAAATAATTAGAATACGACTGTCACCCCATCCTCTATAATGGAATCCGGTATTCTTAGCATACAAAGCAATAGCCATCGAGCCACAGAGGTCAATCTCCAATATTGGTCACAAGGATGAATTTTGCAACGGCATAAGTTAAAAAAATGACAACCTACCAATATGGTTTACAGTAGGCGTAACTCTTTTTGTGTTACAAAAAGGGGTTATAAATATGATAATAAATTTAAGGACTACTGGCTTTCCTTTTTTGTTTATTGTTTGTTTTATGACATATATCTTCTACGTATGTATGAGGGTTTATGTAATATTAATGTAATTTCGTAACTAAGGAATAACTATTGAGCCGGGATCAGTATAATATATATCATTGGTATTTTGAATGAAACTAATTTATATTTGGGGGAGGCCTATGTCCAACAGTGGATTGATACAGGTTGATGATGATGAAATAATATTTTTAATGAAGTTACTATCATTTATTTGGGTCTAAAAACAGCAAGATTTCATTTCCATGTCAGATATTGCACATAAACAATATTAAACAAGCAGAAAACCTTATGCAATGTATCTTACACATGTACTTTAAATATGTTCTTATTTATTCTCATAAAGAACCCTTGTTACAAATCACAGAAGGTCAGTCAGTATGTAGTGTTTATTATATTGATCTATGTCCATTCAAGGAAGGCTATTTAGATTTATAAGTTTCCATTAGTTACGATAATCATAATATATTAGCTACTCATACAGACATACATATACTCAGGCCCGTATATACAAATTCGAGTGAAGAAAATCTCAGAGATTTAATATCCCATCGTAGGTGGTATTATTTGAAAATTTCGATGGTCCGAACTAAAAATGTTGGTTCTGCAAAAGTCCAAATATTCAGGAGAGAAGTTTAAGGTTAGTTATGCCTGGTTAAACTAACCTATTAATTGCAGCTTCTTCAAACATGCAATAAGTTAGTATCTGCTGTTTTTAACGATATGTTGTACCAAAATTTAATCTGGTACTTAACCTAACTTTAAATGTTGTAAAAATTTAAATACTCTAAAAATGCACTATCGACAATCTTGTGACTATCGATATTTTCAAATAATGATTATAAGGTACTGAAACACATTCAATTTAATCATACTCCCATAGTCACACTCCTACCACCCCAGTTTAAATCTATTTATTCAGTCGCCTCTACTTCCTACTCATAATAAAGATAACTAATTATCATCCTTTCTAAGTTACAGACTATCAGAAGACTAATTACTATCAATCAAAGTCCCATACAAGCTGACCACATACGTGCGTGCAAAACGGTCGGCGTACTTGAATAAAAGATACGATTTGAATAAAACGTGATTGATCACATCAAGTGGTGCGATTACGACTAATAAACGTAGATTATGTGAAAAATCCAAGTCTTGTGCGCCATGACAATGATACTGATCACTTCCTGTGCTCGAGACACATTCTGAGTACTTCCGCGACGTACTGTTGCTCTAAGGACGTTTAGAACTAATATCGAATGTAATATATCATAAACTTACAATATATACTTAGTACAATATATACTTACTATTGTATTGATACTATGTGATACTACAAATCAGGAAGACAATCAAAAATGGAATAGTAAATGAATATTACTTAAAATTTTAATTATATTTATTTTAATTATGTATTAATTGTTGGAGAAAAGTACGAAATGTACCAATATTTGTAATAGTCGTTTGTAAATAAACTAAAAATATCACAGAAAAGCCCTAGCCCTAGTCAACTCTTACATGCTATTTTAGAACCAGACAGCTCGGTAAATAACATGGTGAAATAATTGTGAACAATATCTCATAGAGTTCGATGTACTGGCGGTTATTATATTTGCTTATTATAAAGACTGTGTAAATATTTGTTTGAACGTTTGCTATTAGTGAAAACTGATATAGTAGAAGCTTCAATGTCGTGGAAAAGTCTTGAATCACGTTGTTTATATTTATCACTACATCTACACCTGCAGGTTTACTCCAATTAAATTTTATATAATTACGATGTAACTCCAGTGGTTCTGACATAAGACCAGCGTTGTGATGGCCACCAAACGTAACGTAACCAGCTGAGTTAGAACACTTTCGCTGCGACAATAACATGCACAAATTATATCCTGTAGTTTGGAAGGTTTAGTTGTAAACGTTTTGAATTGTACGAGTATATGCTTTTGTTGCTGTAAATAAATGCTTTTTATTATTATTAGAACATGTCACGTTGGGTGCTGACTTCATCGTGTAGTCAGGAGATGGACACTGGTATTTATATACATCCCTGAGAATAATGATTTCGAACAAATTTTATGTTAAACTATACACAATTTTTGTGTATACCTGATTAAAGTTTTTATAGAAAAGAAAGAATAAGAACCTGATAATCACTATTATACTTTTTCATAAATTGCTAATCACGAAGAATAGAAGTTTTTACACGACTAACAGTGACAGTTAGTAAGAAAAACAATCGCACATTAGCATAAATTACAATTAAAAAACTACACATTTAATTAAGGAAAATAAACAACTAGGTGTCACAAATAAGCAATTATAGGATAACAGATAAAATCTATATAACTACTAATATTTATAGTTGACTAGTGTGTTTGTTTGAATGAGGTTTTTGTTTGATTTAATAATTTATATATGTGCCATGTATAATATAATGGTAATGTAAATTTAAAGGCGTTGACCTACGAGTACCTAATATCCTTTACATGGGGCTTTTAAGTTATTCTAATATTCGAAATATAAGCTTAAAACTTCGAAATATAAAAATTTGAGCCAACTTCTCACTCGCCGCTGAAATGAAACTAATTTTCACTGCGATGTGTATCATTAGTAACTATTCTATATATCTGGTAGCTAATAATTTGGTTAATTTATAGCCCAGACATAGCGTGCCGAGTTCATAGTTAGTACATGACACTAATGAAAGCCAGAAAAAAAGTACTACAGGAAAAGTACTGAGGTTCTGTTCACAAAAAATACACACACATACCAACACAGAAAGTCTAGTTTTTGTGAGGATTTGTTGTTGTATGGTAGGTAAATTTGTTATGGGTTTGGACCCATAATTTTCCGTTCGCGAATAGAAGACTTTGCCCTTAAGCTACTAAAATTTCCACACATACATTCTGTGCTAGCGTAAATAATTACTCTCTTAAAGACTAGAAGCTGATGGAATCATTTGGGTTTATTCCACCACCCCTAAAGATATTACTATGAAAACTGTTACTAAGATAATAGGTACTACATAGATGAAGTACTGACAATTCCGAAATTAATACTCTGTGATACGATTACGGTTTCAGACTGAAAGAAATCACTAAGTTTGATTCTCATTTCAGTACTCATATCATTATATACATTTTTCAAACACACGTGTAACTACCACAAGGAAAAATTTGAAGGTACTTATTTTACATTCATACATATACATCGCGACCGATTCTCTGTAGAGGCAATAGAACAGAGATCACAGATCCCCATCTGTCCTGATCCTGACAAACCACTTTCGCTTAATTGACACTCATATACCTTCTCATACACACTAGGCGCTTATAGGTACTTCACAGCACCCTTTTTATGTTTTATTGAAGTCTAAGACTTTCCTGTCTGTATATAACACACCATTTTCATGCAATGTTATCGCGAGTTATGCAACCTCATTGTTTGGAAATTGAATGCATTTTTTTGCGTAGGTATTTATGCAACATGATAAGTCAATTACTGCCTGACCTTGATGAAGGCTTCATCATTTTACTTCGCCATTTCTACTGGAAACTTGATCTTAAGGAAACTAGCTTACAAACGCAGATTCGCTTACAAGTTACGCAAATAATTAAATCTATTGCCACCAAGTATTATGCGGATGTGAATAGTCAATGAAGCGAAATCGGGTGTCCAAGATTGAGACAATCGGTATCCGTGATTATTGTCTTATAATTCCTACTTTTTAGGACTTAACGAGTATGATAGTAGAAATACCAAACAAACTTGAATTATAATTTATAAAAGAGCAGGAATTTTCAATAAATATTCTAATATCAATAAAGCCTATTTAATATCACAAATGCTCGTAAAAAATAAGTGATAATTTGAGATAGAAATTAACATCGACGAAGTCTTGAAAGGTGGGTGTGTGTTGTAATATTTCGAAATTTATCCAAGATTTAATGGTTCAAACATAAAGAATAACCTATTAATTGTAATAGGAAACAAACTCATTTCATAAATCGCTTTATTACTTGTTGAGATCATATCTTGTACTGATTATACTTATATCTTGTTATTACAGTCATTAAAATTGCAGTTAAAATGTTGAATTTGAGCAACTGATGACAGATTCTTGACGACTGATGATTACCTATTCAAGTCACACACATTTTTGTTCTATTGAAGCCAAATAGCTGAAATATGAATGGCTTCCTTCTGGCCATCATCCAAACGTGAGTTTATCGCAGGTCAAGAGTAACACTTGCCAAATATTCCGAAATAGAAAAGCTGACGTCACAGATTCCGTTAGCGTTTTGTTATTGTTTACTAGTTGTGTTTTGTTTGTGACTACATGAGTGAGAAAATGTTACTCACATACATATATTCAGCGGAGATATGACACAGTGGTTGTAGATCGAGAATCGAAGATTTCGGTTACGCCGGTTCCCTATACTTCGTACCAAATTATTTTTAGATTTACCATTTTGAAGTATAATTGTAAAATAGCCATTCAAACAACAAAGAAAACAAAGTGAGGGAGCCTACCTAACCTTTTATGAGGGAAAATGATATAGTCTGCGCCTGTCTTTCTATTCCACTCTACTTGTCATGTTGTGTGTTCTTCTTAAAAATAGGCCTCGTGATGATTATGTTAGGTATAATTATTACAGATTTATAGGCAAACACCGCAAAGCCCTATTTTCTCGTTCCAATTTGTAATTCCTATAATAACACATCCCAACCACGTGTAAGAATAGGATAATGCCGTAAATATGTACTAATATGTGATAATTTACAAAACAGTGATATGCTAATTTCGATAAACGCTTTTATAATTAAGGGAAATCTTATAGGGCAATCATTAAATTGCAAACGAGGACAATTAGTAACTTTAGGCTGCTGTATAATAATGTGTTGAAATTATGTGTTTTATCCTACGTTAACAAGGTGCTTCAATATTAAAAACTATTATACAACTGAGGCTTGGTATCTCAGAAGTAACAATCAGCTTCGTAGGGACAATATTAACTTGTACTGGGTGATAGACTGGCAACCTGTCACCAATTTCTGAAATGTTCTGTCTCCGCATAAATCTTATGCATCAGTTTCGATGTAGTTGTTTTAAGTATAAAATAAAGGGAAGAAATATAAAGCGCTTGTTAAACAGACATGTCGCCGCCTCCGTATCTATCTCAATATGTCTTACCCATCGTACACGAGCACATAATGCACTATCATAATCAGTTTTAATTATTAAATACACTAGCACACTTAAATGGCGGTTCAGTCGAGAAATGGAGCGCTTACCGATAACATTAGCATAAGAAAAGAATATAAAACAATAAATACGTTACGCTATCTCAGCCATTGAGCTTACGCCAAAAAAAAGCGATTATTCCAAATTTAAATTCGCCAAAAGCTCAGTCCGCTTTTCCGCGCAATTCGAGTCGGCCATTTTGTGAATTTCAGTGTTTTGTTTCGTAATTCGTTTGTTTGTCCTCGGTATCTGGATGTTTGTGTGTGGCTTTTGTCGCGAAATTGGATACTGTACACGGGAAAATGTAAGTCCCCTTTTTTATGTGTTAGAATTCTTTACAAAAAGTAATAAATATTATTTTTATATAATATAAAAATGCATCTACTAATTTGTAATAAAATATCATAGTAACAAGCTAGAATTGTAACAATACATCCGTATTGATATTAACAACAATAAATATTACTTCATTGTTAAATTGGAGCACAGGCAAAGTAATTAGGCCAGTTAAACACTAACATATGTAATATAATATTTCAATTTTCCTTACACGAGAAAAAAATACTATGATTTTATCTAGTGCTTAAAAATTAGTTATCCTTCCGTATATCATATTTTTGTATAATGCTCCACTGCTTTGCTTTACTTCTAATATAAACATTTATGACTGACAATTAAAAGCTAAGTTTTATGAAAACCCGTTGTAGTATAATTTGTTAAGTATCGTTCACGAATCAAGTATCACAGATTCGATTCCCGGTCACAATATCTCTATACTAGTGTAACAAGAGCATTTATGAATTGTATTATAAAATGCATAATCAGTAATGACTTTGTAGAACAATGGATGTTTATCTCTCATTCCAAGATACACCTGAACTAGGATACACAAAGAAAAAGTCTCTATACATACATATACATACATAATGTACGCTACGTTAAAATGCTAACTAACTGCCGATCTTCCCGGCATTTCGAAGAGGGCTACTAAAGGACCAGAGGTAAATGGAATCTTTTAGGCAATGGGTTAGCACATGTTACCATGGTCACAAAATTACATTCCCAATATACATGCTAAAAAGTGAATAAGGAATGGTTTTGTACCTCCCAGATCTGTCAATTCTGAAAGGGATTAAAGGACGCGAATGTATATGTATTTATGTACATTACATCGATACAACTTTATGGGTAGTCGGATACAAAGTAAATAATTAATTCGGTCAAGCATTTGTAATCTGTAGCTAAATATTTTTGTTAAATTGTGACAGTTTACGATCAGCTGATATGTGTGTTACAACTCTCGCTATCCCAAACAACATTAGCGTTGTGATGGTTATATATTTTGTGGTCGGTAATAGTAATAATTAGACTAATTAGTAAAACCCATAGGCAATTAGTATAATATAATTTTATATTAATTAATATGTATTCAATAAAATTTTGATTAATACGTATCTTTCTTTTTAACCACTATAACCAGAACTATTAAAAAGAAATTAAGACACGTTACACGTTAACGATATAAAGTCTAAGCAATTACTGCTAAATGGGTAAAAACGATACCAACGTCATTTCAATAAACGTTTATTCATTGAAAAATAAATATTCCCTACAAAGACACTCTTAAGAACTTTCCAAATCTATTTGGATGTTATTGGGAAACCATACTGTATAGTTGTAATTAATACGGGTATTTTTTATTTAATTTTGTAATGTTTATTAATATACTACGTCTAAGCTTGGGCCATTGACTGATATTATGTCAATTATCCTGATAATTAATATATGTACGTACATTTACCCTAATATTATAAAGTAAAATGAGACTATTTTAGATTTAGTTTCTAGACAATGTTAAAACTTTATTACCAACCGTCTTTTTGCAAATGTTATTTATTATATGTCTAAAATTTTTAATAGGTAGTCATAAAATCCACCGTGAACTAGCGACTACCCTATAAGAAGCGAAAATAAAATAAAGATCTTTTTATTTAATATAAGGATCATACAATGACTTATTGAAAGTCAAAAAAGTTAATGTTTATGTTATGTTTCACATAATTAAATCCACAATCTAGATAGGCAGGGAGATAATGCCCATCCCTTACCTACTACACATTGTGTATGAATGTATGTATGTGTGTACATTAATTATGTTGTACAAAGACGTATGTTTCATCCGCAACACATCTCATCCATAAATAAACATACTAATTGAATTACGGAGCAAATGTTATCGCAGACATATGGTGATGCCCGATATTATTATTACATAATCGTTATTATTTATTATGCTAATAAATGCTCATGTAAACATGCCGAGTATTCTTACGCATGTATATCATGTTTATAATTTTTTAACAATATTGTGAACAAAACCTTGATTAAATAAAATACATATATCAATCTAACTTTAAAAATATGAGTTCTTCAAGGGTCGCTGTAGGTACCCAAAACCGGAAAACTACTTCAATACATTTACTTCTCTTCTAGGATACATCAAAACGAAAAACAGCAATCAAATTCTATTTCTTTATGGCACATTTT